>JBBPBX010037716.1:5722-30775 GCA_038048925.1 Garcialebias charrua | reverse complement strand
AAATTTCCCATAGGAAATGAATGGGACTTAACTTTTCAGAGAAACTGAGTTACATAGGGCGCCATTTTGGTTCAATATACAAGGCAATATACAAGGCAGGTTCAATACACAAGCTAGTTAGGTGAGTCGGCCATTTTGAATAGAACTAGCTAATTAGGTGAGTCGGCCATTTTGAATCAACCAAGCTCATTAGGTGAGGCGGCCATTTTGAATCAGGGCGCCATCTTGGTTCAATATACAAGGCAATATACAGGGCAGGTTCAATACACAAGCTACTTAGGTGAGTCGGCCATTTTGGATGAAATTAGATAATTAGTTGAGGTGGCCATTTTGAATCAACCAAGCTCATTAGGTGAGGCGGCCATTTTGAATCAGGGCGCCATCTTGGTTCAATATACAAGGCAATATACAGGGCAGGTTCAATACACAAGCTACTTAGGTGAGACGGCCATTTTGAATCAAACTAGCTAATTAGGTGAGTCGGCCATTTTGAATCAAAGTAGCTAATTAGGTGAGGCGGCCATTTTGAATCAACCAAGCTCATTAGGTGAGGCGGCCATTTTGAATCAGGGCGCCATCTTGGTTCAATATACAAGGCAATATACAAGGCAGGTTCAATACACAAGCTAATTAGATGAGACGGCCATTTTGGATGAAACTAGCTAATTAGGTGAGTCGGCCATTTTGAATCAAACTAGCTAATTAGGTGAGTCGGCCATTTTGAATCAAACAAGATAATTAGGTGAGTCGGCCATTTTGAATCAAACTAGCTAATTAGGTGAGTCTGCCATTTTGAATCAAACTAGCTAATTAGTGAGTCGGCCATTTTGAATCAAACTAGCTAATTAGGTGAGTCGGCCATTTTGAATCAAACTAGCTAATTAGGTGAGTCGGCCATTTTGAATCAAACTAGCTAATTAGGTGAGTCGGCCATTTTGAATCAAACTAGCTAATTAGGTGAGTCGGCCATTTTGAATCAAACTAGCTAATTAGGTGAATCGGCCATTTTGAATCAAACTAGCTAATTAGTTGAGTCGGCCATTTTGAATCAAATTAGCTAATTAGGTGAGTCTGCCATTTTGAATGAAACTAGCTTATTAGGTGAGTCGGCCATTTTGAATGAAACTAGCTAATTAGGTGAGTCGGCCATTTTGAATCAAACTAGCTAATTAGGTGAGTCGGCCATTTTGAATCAAACTAGCTAATTAGGTGAGTCGGCCATTTTGAATCAAACTAGCTAATTAGGTGAGTCGGCCATTTTGAATCAAACTAGCTAATTAGGTGAGTCGGCCATTTTGAATCAAACTAGCTAATTAGGTGAGTCGGCCATTTTGAATCAAACTAGCTAATTAGGTGAGTCGGCCATTTTGAATCAAACTAGCTAATTAGGTGAGTCGGCCATTTTGAATCAAACTAGCTAATTAGGTGAGTCGGCCATTTTGAATCAAACTAGCTAATTAGGTGAGTCGGCCATTTTGAATCAAACTAGCTAATTAGGTGAGTCGGCCATTTTGAATCAAACTAGCTAATTAGGTGAGTCGGCCATTTTGAATCAAACTAGCTAATTAGGTGAGTCGGCCATTTTGAATCAAACAAGCTCATTAGGTGAGTCGGCCATTTTGAATCAAACAAGCTCATTAGGTGAGTCGGCCATTTTGAATCAAACAAGCTCATTAGGTGAGTCGGCCATTTTGAATCAAACAAACTCATTAGGTGAAGTGGCCATTTTGAATCAAACAGGCTCATCAGGTGAGTCGGCCATTTTGAATCAAACAAGCTTATTAGGTGAGTCGGCCATTTTGAATCAAACTATCTCATTAGGTGAGTCGGCCATTTTGGATCAAACAAGCTCATTAGGTGAGACGGCCATTTTGAATCAAACAAGCTCATTAGGTGAGTCAGCCATTTTGAATCAAACAAGCTCATTAGGTGAGGTGGCCATTTTGAATCAAACAGGCTCATTAGGTGAGTCGGCCATTTTGAATCAAACAAGCTCATTAGGTGAGTCGGCCATTTTGAATCAAACTATCTCATTAGGTGAGTCGGCCATTTTGAATCAAAAGCTATTAGGTGAGTCGGCCATTTTGAATCAAACTACCTAATTAGTTGAGTCGGCCATTTTGAATCAAACTAGCTGATTAGGTGAGTCGGCCATTTTGAATCAAACAAGCTCATTAGGTGAGGTGGCCATTTTGAATCAAACTAGCTCATTAGGTGAGGCGGCCATTTTGGATCAAACAAGATCATTTGGTGAGGAGGCCATTTTGAATCAAACATGCTCATTAGGTGAGGTGGCCATTTTGAATCAAACATGCTCATTAGGTGAGTTGACCATTTTGAATCAAACCAGCTAATTAGGTGAGTCGGCCATTTTGAATCAAACAAGCAAATTAGGTGAATCGGCCATTTGAACAAGCAAATTAGGTGAAGCGGCCATTTTGATGGAGATATGGAACTTATATTTGGCAAATGGGTAGCTGACAATGATCCCTAATAAATTTCAATTGAAAATCCAATTTCCAAGATGGCCGACAACGCAAAAAAGTCAAAATACTGTAAAATGGTCAATTTTAGTGATATTGAGCTGAAACTTGGTATGGTGATAGCTGACAATGTTTCCTATCATATTCCATATCAAAATCAAAAATCCAAGATGGCCGCCATAGCTACTTTCAAATGGCTATAACTCGGCCATCTTTATACATAGAGAGCTGAAATTTGGTGAGGGTGTAGCTGAAGACATCCTCTATCACGTACGGAAACCAAAAATAAAAATCCAAGATGGCCGCCATAGCTACATTCAAATGGCTTTAACTCGACCATCTTTATACATAGAGAGCTGAAATTTGGTGAGATTGTAGCTGAAGACATCCTCTATCACGTACCAAAACCAAAAATAAAAATCCAAGATGGCCGCCATAGCTAAGAAGAAAAAATGTCATAACTCGGCCATCTTTATACATAGAGAGCTGAAATTTGGTGATGTTGTAGCTGACGACATTCTCTATCACGTACAAAAAACAAAAATAAAAATCCAAGATGGCCGCCATAGCTAAATGACAAAAAATGCCATAACTCGGCCATTTTTAGAGCTATTGAGACAAAACTTGGCAACTTAGTAGCTGAGAATGAGCTCTAATAAACCCTGATTAAAAATTAAAAAATCCAAGATGGCCGCCTTATCTAAAAGATAAAAAACACCATAATTCGGCCATTTTTAATGCTATTTAGCTGAAATTTGGTGTAATGTTAGCTGAAAGTGAACCCAAACACCTTTTACTATCATTTCAAGACTTTAATTTAGCTCTGTGATGTATGCTATGAACATTTGGAGCCATTTGTATTCAGGATGGCTGCTAGCGGGCGGTAGCCTGGCAGCCCCCGTCGAAGTTTCTCCAGGAACTTTCTAGTTTTTTTTTATTATTTATTATTCATCCATCAACATTAATGCGGCTCGTACCGTAAGGTGTACCCCCACAAAAGTTATATCAAAACGACCGGCCCGACTCCGAGATGTGTGCTATTACTTTTCTAAGCAATCGGAGTTACCATCGCGAAATATTTTGCTAACAAAAATCGTAAATTTCCCATAGGAAATGAATGGGACTTAACTTTTCAGAGAAACTGAGTTACATAGGGCGCCATTTTGGTTCAATATACAAGGCAATATACAAGGCAGGTTCAATACACAAGCTAGTTAGGTGAGTCGGCCATTTTGAATAGAACTAGCTAATTAGGTTAGTCGGCCATTTTGAATCAACCAAGCTCATTAGGTGAGGCGGCCATTTTGAATCAGGGCGCCATCTTGGTTCAATATACAAGGCAATATACAAGGTAGGTTCAATACACAAGCTAATTAGATGAGGCGGCCATTTTGGATGAAATTAGATAATTAGTTGAGGTGGCCATTTTGAATCAACCAAGCTCATTAGGTGAGGCGGCCATTTTGAATCAGGGCGCCATCTTGGTTCAATATACAAGGCAATATACAGGGCAGGTTCAATACACAAGCTACTTAGGTGAGACGGCCATTTTGAATCAAACTAGCTAATTAGGTGAGTCGGCCATTTTGAATCAAAGTAGCTAATTAGGTGAGGCGGCCATTTTGAATCAACCAAGCTCATTAGGTGAGGCGGCCATTTTGAATCAGGGCGCCATCTTGGTTCAATATACAAGGCAATATACAAGGTAGGTTCAATACACAAGCTAATTAGATGAGACGGCCATTTTGGATGAAACTAGCTAATTAGGTGAGTCGGCCATTTTGAATCAAACTAGCTAATTAGGTGAGTCGGCCATTTTGAATCAAACAAGATAATTAGGTGAGTCGGCCATTTTGAATCAAACTAGCTAATTAGGTGAGTCTGCCATTTTGAATCAAACTAGCTAATTAGGTGAGTCGGCCATTTTGAATCAAACTAGCTAATTAGGTGAGTCGGCCATTTTGAATCAAACTAGCTAATTAGGTGAGTCGGCCATTTTGAATCAAACTAGCTAATTAGTTGAGTCGGCCATTTTGAATCAAATTAGCTAATTAGGTGAGTCTGCCATTTTGAATGAAACTAGCTTATTAGGTGAGTCGGCCATTTTGAATGAAACTAGCTAATTAGGTGAGTCGGCCATTTTGAATCAAACTAGCTAATTAGGTGAGTCGGCCATTTTGAATCAAACTAGCTAATTAGGTGAGTCGGCCATTTTGAATCAAACTAGCTAATTAGGTGAGTCGGCCATTTTGAATCAAACTAGCTAATTAGGTGAGTCGGCCATTTTGAATCAAACTAGCTAATTAGGTGAGTCGGCCATTTTGAATCAAACTAGCTAATTAGTTGAGTCGGCCATTTTGAATCAAATTAGCTAATTAGGTGAGTCTGCCATTTTGAATGAAACTAGCTTATTAGGTGAGTCGGCCATTTTGAATGAAACTAGCTAATTAGGTGAGTCGGCCATTTTGAATCAAACTAGCTAATTAGGTGAGTCGGCCATTTTGAATCAAACTAGCTAATTAGGTGAGTCGGCCATTTTGAATCAAACTAGCTAATTAGGTGAGTCGGCCATTTTGAATCAAACTAGCTAATTAGGTGAGTCGGCCATTTTGAATCAAACTAGCTAATTAGGTGAGTCGGCCATTTTGAATCAAACTAGCTAATTAGGTGAGTCGGCCATTTTGAATCAAACTAGCTAATTAGGTGAGTCGGCCATTTTGAATCAAACTAGCTAATTAGGTGAGTCGGCCATTTTGAATCAAACTAGCTAATTAGGTGAGTCGGCCATTTTGAATCAAACTAGCTAATTAGGTGAGTCGGCCATTTTGAATCAAACTAGCTAATTAGGTGAGTCGGCCATTTTGAATCAAACTAGCTAATTAGGTGAGTCGGCCATTTTGAATCAAACTAGCTAATTAGGTGAGTCGGCCATTTTGAATCAAACTAGCTAATTAGGTGAGTCGGCCATTTTGAATCAAACTAGCTAATTAGGTGAGTCGGCCATTTTGAATCAAACTAGCTAATTAGGTGAGTCGGCCATTTTGAATCAAACTAGCTAATTAGGTGAGTCGGCCATTTTGAATCAAACTAGCTAATTAGGTGAGTCGGCCATTTTGAATCAAACTAGCTAATTAGGTGAGTCGGCCATTTTGAATCAAACTAGCTAATTAGGTGAGTCGGCCATTTTGAATCAAACTAGCTAATTAGGTGAGTCGGCCATTTTGAATCAAACTAGCTAATTAGGTGAGTCGGCCATTTTGAATCAAACTAGCTAATTAGGTGAGTCGGCCATTTTGAATCAAACTAGCTAATTAGGTGAGTCGGCCATTTTGAATCAAACTAGCTAATTAGGTGAGTCGGCCATTTTGAATCAAACTAGCTAATTAGGTGAGTCGGCCATTTTGAATCAAACTAGCTAATTAGGTGAGTCGGCCATTTTGAATCAAACTAGCTAATTAGGTGAGTCGGCCATTTTGAATCAAACTAGCTAATTAGGTGAGTCGGCCATTTTGAATCAAACTAGCTAATTAGGTGAGTCGGCCATTTTGAATCAAACTAGCTAATTAGGTGAGTCGGCCATTTTGAATCAAACTAGCTAATTAGGTGAGTCGGCCATTTTGAATCAAACTAGCTAATTAGGTGAGTCGGCCATTTTGAATCAAACTAGCTAATTAGGTGAGTCGGCCATTTTGAATCAAACTAGCTAATTAGGTGAGTCGGCCATTTTGAATCAAACTAGCTAATTAGGTGAGTCGGCCATTTTGAATCAAACTAGCTAATTAGGTGAGTCGGCCATTTTGAATCAAACTAGCTAATTAGGTGAGTCGGCCATTTTGAATCAAACTAGTTAATTAGGTGAGTCGGCCATTTTGAATCAAACCAGCTAATTAGGTGAGTCGGCCATTTTGAATCAAACCAGCTAATTAGGTGAGTCGGCCATTTTGAATCAAACCAGCTAATTAGGTGAGTCGGCCATTTTGAATCAAACCAGCTAATTAGGTGAGTCGGCCATTTTGAATCAAACCAGCTAATTAGGTGAGTCGGCCATTTTGAATCAAACCAGCTAATTAGGTGAGTCGGCCATTTTGAATCAAACCAACTAATTAGGTGAGTCGGCCATTTTGAATCAAACTAGTTAATTAGGTTAGTCGGCCATTTTGAATCAAACAATCTACTTAGGTGAGTCGGCCATTTTGAATCAAACCAGCTAATTAGGTGAGTCGGCCATTTTGAATCAAACTAGTTAATTAGGTGAGTCGGCCATTTTGAATCAATCCAGCTAATTAGGTGAGTCGGCCATTTTGAATCAAACCAGCTAATTAGGTGAGTCGGCCATTTTGATTCACACTGTCTAATTAGGTGAGTCGGCCATTTTGAATCAAACTAGCTAATTAGGTGAGTCGGCCATTTTGAATCAAACCAGCTAATTAGGTGAGTCGGCCATTTTGAATCAAACCAGCTAATTAGGTGAGTCGGCCATTTTGAATCAAACCAGCTAATTAGGTGAGTCGGCCATTTTGAATCAAACCAGCTAATTAGGTGAGTCGGCCATTTTGAATCAAACCAGCTAATTAGGTGAGTCGGCCATTTTGAATCAAACCAGCTAATTAGGTGAGTCGGCCATTTTGAATCAAACCAACTAATTAGGTGAGTCGGCCATTTTGAATCAAACTAGTTAATTAGGTAAGTCGGCCATTTTGAATCAAACAATCTACTTAGGTGAGTCGGCCATTTTGAATCAAACCAGCTAATTAGGTGAGTCGGCCATTTTGAATCAAACCAGCTAATTAGGTGAG
Source organism: Garcialebias charrua (assembly GCA_038048925.1). Classification (NCBI taxonomy): domain Eukaryota; kingdom Metazoa; phylum Chordata; class Actinopteri; order Cyprinodontiformes; family Rivulidae; genus Garcialebias; species Garcialebias charrua. The sequence goes on along the minus strand of JBBPBX010037716.1, from coordinate 23,496 downwards.
TCGGCCATTTTGAATCAAACTAGCTAATTAGGTGAGTCGGCCATTTTGAATCAAACTAGCTAATTAGGTGCGTCTGCCATTTTGAATCAAACTAGCTAATTAGGTGAGTCAGCCATTTTGAATCGAACTAGCTAATTAAGTGAGTCGGCCATTTTGAATCAAACTAGTTAATTAGGTGAGTCGGCCATTTTGAATCAATCCAGCTAATTAGGTGAGTCGGCCATTTTGAATCAAACCAGCTAATTAGGTGAGTCGGCCATTTTGAATCAAACCAGCTAATTAGGTGAGTCGGCCATTTTGAATCAAACCAGCTAATTAGGTGAGTCGGCCATTTTGAATCAAACCAGCTAATTAGGTGAGTCGGCCATTTTGAATCAAACCAGCTAATTAGGTGAGTCGGCCATTTTGAATCAAACCAGCTAATTAGGTGAGTCGGCCATTTTGAATCAAACCAGCTAATTAGGTGAGTCGACCATTTTGAATCAAACCAGCTAATTAGGTGAGTCGGCCATTTTGAATTAAACAAGCAAATTAGGTGAAGCGGCCATTTGAACAAGCAAATTAGGTGAAGCGGCCATTTTGATGGAGATATGGAACTTATATTTGGCAAATGGGTAGCTGACAATGATCCCTAATAAATTTCAATTGAAAATCCAATTTCCAAGATGGCCGACAACGCAAAAAAGTCAAAATACTGTAAAATGGTCAATTTTAGTGATATTGAGCTGAAACTTGGTATGGTGATAGCTGACAATGTTTCCTATCATATTCCATATCAAAATCAAAAATCCAAGATGGCCGCCATAGCTACTTTCAAATGGCTATAACTCGGCCATCTTTATACATAGAGAGCTGAAATTTGGTGAGGGTGTAGCTGAAGACATCCTCTATCACGTACGGAAACCAAAAATAAAAATCCAAGATGGCCGCCATAGCTACATTCAAATGGCTTTAACTCGACCATCTTTATACATAGAGAGCTGAAATTTGGTGAGATTGTAGCTGAAGACATCCTCTATCAATTACCAAAACCAAAAATAAAAATCCAAGATGGCCGCCATAGCTAAGAAGAAAAAATGTCATAACTCGGCCATCTTTATACATAGAGAGCTGAAATTTGGTGATGTTGTAGCTGACGACATTCTCTATCACGTACAAAAAACAAAAATAAAAATCCAAGATGGCCGCCATAGCTAAATGACAAAAAATGCCATAACTCGGCCATTTTTAGAGCTATTGAGACAAAACTTGGGCAACTTAGTAGCTGAGAATGAGCTCTAATAAACCCTGATTAAAAATTAAAAAATCCAAGATGGCCGCCTTATCTAAAAGATAAAAAACACCATAATTCGGCCATTTTTAATGCTATTTAGCTGAAATTTGGTGTAATGTTAGCTGAAAGTGAACCCAAACACCTTTTACTATCATTTCAAGACTTTAATTTAGCTCTGTGATGTATGCTATGAACATTTGGAGCCATTTGTATTCAGGATGGTTGCTAGCGGGCAGTAGCCTGGCAGCCCCCTTCGAAGTTTCTCCAGGAACTTTCTAGTTGGGGGCTGCCAATGCATTGTAAATGCTTGGAAGCAACCTATTGTTCTCCACCCAATAAGGGTTTCTTTATTTATTTTTTTTTATTTATTATTCATCCATCTCCGTTAATGCGGCCCGTACCGTAACGTGTACCCCCACAAAAGTTATATCAAAACGACCGGCCCGACTCCGAGATGTGTGCTATTACTTTTCTAAGCAATCGGAGTTACCATCGCAAAATATTTCGCTAACAAAAATCGTAAATTTCCCATAGGAAATGAATGGGACCTTGAGTTTTCAGAGAAACTGAGTAACATAGGGCGCCATTTTGGTTCAATATACAAGGCAATATACAAGGCAGGTTCAATACACAAGCTAGTTAGGTGAGGCGGCCATTTTGACTCAAACAGTCTAATTAGGTGAGTCGGCCATTTTGAATCAAACTAGCTAATTAGGTGAGTCGGCCATTTTGAATCAAACTAGCTACTTAAATTAGTCGGCCAATATACAAGGCAGGTTCAATACACAAGTTCATTAGGTGAGTCGGCCATTTTGAATCAAACTAGCTAATTAGATGAGTCGGCCATTTTGATTCAAACTAGCTAATTAGGGAAGTCGGCCATTTTGAATCAAACTAGCTAATTAGGTGAGTCGGCCATTTTGAATCAAACTAGATAATTAGGTGAGTCTGCCATTTTGAATCAAACTAGCTAAGTAGGTGAGTCGGCCATTTTGAATCAAACTAGCTAATTAGTTGAGTCGGCCATTTTGAATCAAACTAGCTAATTAGGTGAGTCGGCCATTTTGAATCAAACTAGCTAATTAGGTGAGTCAGCCATTTTGAAACAAACTAGCTAATTACATGAGTCTGCCATTTTGAATCAAACTAGCTAATCAGGTGAGTCGGCCGTTTTGAATCAAATTAGCTAATTAGGTGAGTCGGCCATTTTGAATCAAACTAGCTAATTAGGTGAGTCGGCCATTTTGAATCAAGCTAGCTAATAAGGTGAGACAGCCATTTTGAATCAAACTGGCTAATTAGGTGAGTCGGCCATTTTGAATCAAAGTAGCTAATTAGGTGAGGCGGCCATTTTGAATCAACCAAGCTCATTAGGTGAGGCGGCCATTTTGAATCAGGGCGCCATCTTGGTTCAATATACAAGGCAATATACAAGGCAGGTTCAATACACAAGCTAATTAGATGAGACGGCCATTTTGGATGAAACTAGCTAATTAGGTGAGTCGGCCATTTTGAATCAAACTAGCTAATTAGGTGAGTCGGCCATTTTGAATCAAACTAGCTAATTAGGTGAGTCGGCCATTTTGAATCGAACTAGCTAATTAGGTGAGTCGGCCATTTTGAATCAAACTAGTTAATTAGGTGAGTCGGCCATTTTGAATCAATCCAGCTAATTAGGTGAGTCGGCCATTTTGAATCAAACCAGCTAATTAGGTGAGTCGGCCATTTTGAATCAAACCAGCTAATTAGGTGAGTCGGCCATTTTGAATCAAACCAGCTAATTAGGTGAGTCGGCCATTTTGAATCAAACCAGCTAATTAGGTGAGTCGGCCATTTTGAATCAAACCAGCTAATTAGGTGAGTCGGCCATTTTGAATCAAACCAGCTAATTAGGTGAGTCGGCCATTTTGAATCAAACCAGCTAATTAGGTGAGTCGGCCATTTTGAATCAAACCAGCTAATTAGGTGAGTCGGCCATTTTGAATCAAACCAGCTAATTAGGTGAGTCGGCCATTTTGAATCAAACCAGCTAATTAGGTGAGTCGGCCATTTTGAATCAAACCAGCTAATTAGGTGAGTCGGCCATTTTGAATCAAACCAGCTAATTAGGTGAGTCGGCCATTTTGAATCAAACCAGCTAATTAGGTGAGTCGGCCATTTTGAATCAAACAAGCAAATTAGGTGAAGCGGCCATTTGAACAAGCAAATTAGGTGAAGCGGCCATTTTGATGGAGATATGGAACTTATATTTGGCAAATGGGTAGCTGACAATGATCCCTAATAAATTTCAATTGAAAATCCAATTTCCAAGATGGCCGACAACGCAAAAAAGTCAAAATACTGTAAAATGGTCAATTTTAGTGATATTGAGCTGAAACTTGGTATGGTGATAGCTGACAATGTTTCCTATCATATTCCATATCAAAATCAAAAATCCAAGATGGCCGCCATAGCTACTTTCAAATGGCTATAACTCGGCCATCTTTATACATAGAGAGCTGAAATTTGGTGAGGGTGTAGCTGAAGACATCCTCTATCACGTACGGAAACCAAAAATAAAAATCCAAGATGGCCGCCATAGCTACATTCAAATGGCTTTAACTCGACCATCTTTATACATAGAGAGCTGAAATTTGGTGAGATTGTAGCTGAAGACATCCTCTATCAATTACCAAAACCAAAAATAAAAATCCAAGATGGCCGCCATAGCTAAGAAGAAAAAATGTCATAACTCGGCCATCTTTATACATAGAGAGCTGAAATTTGGTGATGTTGTAGCTGACGACATTCTCTATCACGTACAAAAAACAAAAATAAAAATCCAAGATGGCCGCCATAGCTAAATGACAAAAAATGCCATAACTCGGCCATTTTTAGAGCTATTGAGACAAAACTTGGGCAACTTAGTAGCTGAGAATGAGCTCTAATAAACCCTGATTAAAAATTAAAAAATCCAAGATGGCCGCCTTATCTAAAAGATAAAAAACACCATAATTCGGCCATTTTTAATGCTATTTAGCTGAAATTTGGTGTAATGTTAGCTGAAAGTGAACCCAAACACCTTTTACTATCATTTCAAGACTTTAATTTAGCTCTGTGATGTATGCTATGAACATTTGGAGCCATTTGTATTCAGGATGGTTGCTAGCGGGCAGTAGCCTGGCAGCCCCCTTCGAAGTTTCTCCAGGAACTTTCTAGTTGGGGGCTGCCAATGCATTGTAAATGCTTGGAAGCAACCTATTGTTATCCTACCAATAAGGGTTTCTTTATTTATTTATTTATTATTTATTATTATTCCGTCAACATTAATGCGGCTCGTACCGTAACGTGCACCCCCACATAAGTTATATCAAAACGACCGGCCCGACTCCGAGATGTGTGCTATTACTTTTCTAAGCAATCGGAGTTACCATCGCGAAATATTTTGCTAACAAAAATCGTAAATTTCCCATAGGAAATGAATGGGACTTAACTTTTCAGAGAAACTGAGTTACATAGGGCGCCATTTTGGTTCAATATACAAGGCAATATACAAGGCAGGTTCAATACACAAGCTAGTTAGGTGAGTCGGCCATTTTGAATAGAACTAGCTAATTAGGTGAGTCGGCCATTTTGAATCAACCAAGCTCATTAGGTGAGGCGGCCATTTTGAATCAGGGCGCCATCTTGGTTCAATATACAAGGCAATATACAGGGCAGGTTCAATACACAAGCTACTTAGGTGAGTCGGCCATTTTGGATGAAATTAGATAATTAGTTGAGGTGGCCATTTTGAATCAACCAAGCTCATTAGGTGAGGCGGCCATTTTGAATCAGGGCGCCATCTTGGTTCAATATACAAGGCAATATACAGGGCAGGTTCAATACACAAGCTACTTAGGTGAGACGGCCATTTTGAATCAAACTAGCTAATTAGGTGAGTCGGCCATTTTGAATCAAAGTAGCTAATTAGGTGAGGCGGCCATTTTGAATCAACCAAGCTCATTAGGTGAGGCGGCCATTTTGAATCAGGGCGCCATCTTGGTTCAATATACAAGGCAATATACAAGGCAGGTTCAATACACAAGCTAATTAGATGAGACGGCCATTTTGGATGAAACTAGCTAATTAGGTGAGTCGGCCATTTTGAATCAAACTAGCTAATTAGGTGAGTCGGCCATTTTGAATCAAACAAGATAATTAGGTGAGTCGGCCATTTTGAATCAAACTAGCTAATTAGGTGAGTCTGCCATTTTGAATCAAACTAGCTAATTAAGTGAGTCGGCCATTTTGAATCAAACTAGCTAATTAGGTGAGTCGGCCATTTTGAATCAAACTAGCTAATTAGGTGAATCGGCCATTTTGAATCAAACTAGCTAATTAGTTGAGTCGGCCATTTTGAATCAAATTAGCTAATTAGGTGAGTCTGCCATTTTGAATGAAACTAGCTTATTAGGTGAGTCGGCCATTTTGAATGAAACTAGCTAATTAGGTGAGTCGGCCATTTTGAATCAAACTAGCTAATTAGGTGAGTCGGCCATTTTGAATCAAACTAGCTAATTAGGTGAGTCGGCCATTTTGAATCAAACTAGCTAATTAGGTGAGTCGGCCATTTTGAATCAAACTAGCTAATTAGGTGAGTCGGCCATTTTGAATCAAACTAGCTAATTAGGTGAGTCGGCCATTTTGAATCAAACTAGCTAATTAGGTGAGTCGGCCATTTTGAATCAAACTAGCTAATTAGGTGAGTCGGCCATTTTGAATCAAACTAGCTAATTAGGTGAGTCGGCCATTTTGAATCAAACTAGCTAATTAGGTGAGTCGGCCATTTTGAATCAAACTAGCTAATTAGGTGAGTCGGCCATTTTGAATCAAACTAGCTAATTAGGTGAGTCGGCCATTTTGAATCAAACTAGCTAATTAGGTGAGTCGGCCATTTTGAATCAAACTAGCTAATTAGGTGAGTCGGCCATTTTGAATCAAACTAGCTAATTAGGTGAGTCGGCCATTTTGAATCAAACTAGCTAATTAGGTGAGTCGGCCATTTTGAATCAAACTAGCTAATTAGGTGAGTCGGCCATTTTGAATCAAACTAGCTAATTAGGTGAGTCGGCCATTTTGAATCAAACTAGCTAATTAGGTGAGTCGGCCATTTTGAATCAAACTAGCTAATTAGGTGAGTCGGCCATTTTGAATCAAACTAGCTAATTAGGTGAGTCGGCCATTTTGAATCAAACCAGCTAATTAGGTGAGTCGGCCATTTTGAATCAAACTAGCTAATTAGGTGAGTCGGCCATTTTGAATCAAACTAGCTAATTAGGTGAGTCGGCCATTTTGAATCAAACCAGGTAATTAGGTGAGTCGGCCATTTTGAATCAAACCAACTAATTAGGTGAGTCGGCCATTTTGAATCAAACTAGTTAATTAGGTGAGTCGGCCATTTTGAATCAAACCAGCTAATTAGGTGAGTCGGCCATTTTGAATCAAACCAGCTAATTAGGTGAGTCGGCCATTTTGAATCAAACTAGCTAATTAGGTGAGTCGGCCATTTTGAATCAAACCAGCTAATTAGGTGAGTCGGCCATTTTGAATCAAACAAGCAAATTAGGTGAAGCGGCCATTTGAACAAACAAATTAGGTGAAGCGGCCATTTTGATGGAGATATGGAACTTATATTTGGTAAATGGGTAGCTGACAATGATCCCTAATAAATTTCAATTGAAAATCCAATTTCCAAGATGGCCGACATCGCAAAAAAGTCAAAATATTGTAAAATGGTCAATTTTAGTGATATTGAGCTGAAACTTGGTATGGTGATAGCTGACAATGTTTCCTATCATATTCCGTATCAAAATCAAAAATCCAAGATGGCCGCCATAGCTACTTTCAAATGGCTATAACTCGGCCATCTTTATACATAGAGAGCTGAAATTTGGTGAGGTTGTAGCTGAAGACATCCTCTATCACGTACGGAAACCAAAAATAAAAATCCAAGATGGCCGCCATAGCTACATTCAAATGGCTTTGACTCAGCCATCTTTATACATAGAGAGCTGAAATTTGGTGAGATTGTAGCTGAAGACATCCTCTATCACGTACCGAAACCAAAAATAAAAATCCAAGATGGCCGCCATAGCTAAAAAAGAAAAAATGTCATAACTCAGCCATCTTTATACATAGAGAGCTGAAATTTTGTGATGTTGTAGCTGACGACATTCTCTATCACATACAAAAAACAAATTAAAAGTGAAAGTATAAAGCGATGAAAACCGAAACTTAAAAACAAATGGGGCCACAGCCACACCGTACCACCGCCTGCAGCTGTGCAATTTAGGTTTACTTTTAGAGATTGTGTTTATAGATTGTTGGTAGCTCTAGAGAGATGAATATTTGTTTTTTTTTGTTTGTGAAACGAGAGAAAGGAAGCCGTTTCGGCCGTGTTATAATATGGGACCTGCATTGCAACACTGCCCTCTGCTGTCACAATCTACTACAAAGAAAGTCAACACGAAGTAGCGCATTTTATAAAATTATAAACTGTTTTACCTTTTTGACAAGACGGCCTGCTCCATTAACATCCGTGCGCACACAGGAATCCATTTTGTAGCGTCTACTAAAAGCTAAAAGCTGCCCCGCGCGCTGTGAAATGTGAAATGTGACGTCACTACGGGTACCCGAGTTGGACAAAAAAGCCTCGATAGAAGTCAAAGCACTCGAGCTGTCGAAAACTCGGGTACTCTGTTAATGCACTAGGATCAAGACCCATCTGCAGAGGTGATACCTTTCTCTGAGGACGAGAGTGCAAAGGAAACAGAGACTGATACTGAAGAGGAGACAGAGCTCTTAGCTAGAGAGAACCAAGTGGGAACTCTAGATGGGAACCTCGATGGTGCCCCATTGACTGTCTCTCTGGACTCTGACTCCGACCCAGGTTTAGAAGATGATGAGGTATCCTGTAGTGAGTCTAACCCCCAGCTCAGATCTCTTAAAAAGATGCCTGTGACCCTTAGAACTAGGCCCAGATCTGAGAGACAACGTAAACCAGTTATTCGTCTGACTTATGATGAGCCAGGGAAATCTAGGGACCAGCCTATTACCATCGTGCATAAAGGGGTCATTATTAAGTTAGGGTGTAGGTCTTAGCCTTATAGACCCTAAACTGTAGGTGTGTCTCATGAGGACATGCAGACAGTTAGGAGGGGGAGGGTGTAACCCTGTGGTTTGAGTTCATATTTATTTTATTTAGTAGTGAATGAATGGATAAGTAAATGGTGTTTAATGTTTGTTTTATGGAACATGTAAACATACTGCGTTTGGAGTTTAATGTACTTTTAATACTGTTTGTTTTAATAACTGTTTGTAAAAGTAGTTTGGGATTTTATTTTGGAGGTGTGGGAGGGGCTTGTGCCAGCAGGTAGAGAACGGGAGAGGATAAAAAGAGGAGCGCAAAGGTGGACGCCATTGTTTTCCCATCGAAAGTGAATGGACTGTCGTTGTGGAACACTTGGCTGAACTGTTGTCCGTGCCGTTGAAGGGGGAGAGAAGGACTCCGGCCGATCTGTGGAGGTTGGAGCTGCGTGGGTGAACAACCCCGCAGAGAACTTTCCGTGACGCCGCTAGTTGAGTGGCTATCGCTAACAGGACTCACCAACGGCTTTGTCGGACGGTTGGCGGTTTGCCAGCAGAGAACAGTTCGTGACGCCACTAGCTCAGTGGCTATCGCTGCGGGACTTGTTGGACGGTTGGCGGCTTGCCAGCAGAGAACAGTTCGTGACGCCACTAGCTCAGTGGCTATCGCTGCGGGACTTGTTGGACGGTTGGCGGCTTGCCAGTAGAGACAGCCGCCGAGGACTGGTGATCAACCCCGCAGAGAACTGTCCGTTACTCCGCCAGTTGAGGGGCTATCGCTAACGTGACTCACCAACGGTTGGCGGCTTGCCAGCAGAGAGAGAGACGCGAGGACGGGGGCACGGATTCTTCAACCCTGCTGAGGACATCGGACGGAAGCAGACGGACTATGGCGAGACTGACCTCCAGGAGACTGAGGTTTTCAGGTGATCGGGGACATGGTTGAAGGGGAATGTTAGCGCAAGTGCACCAACATCAGGCCTGCAACGACCCGAACTATATTTTTTAGTTAGTAGCCGGCATTAAGTTTCCTTTCTTTATTTAAAAGGGGTTAAAAAAATATCATTTAATTTAATTGTAAAATAAAAAGAGTGGTCTGTTGTTTATTTAATTGTTAAACGGTTCATGTGTTTAAAGCATAGTATGTTTATTCTTCTGTGTTATACTGGTTGTTTAAGGGATATAAATTCAGAGTTTACAGGTAGAGATACCAACTGATATTAAATAACTCAGGTTAGCCACCCTCATTAATGCCAAAGACGCTAGGGGGCGTTACATATATATAACATATATATCATATATTTGTGTGTATATGTATATTTGAATAAGTAGAAATCGTTCTGGAAAGGAAAGAAAGAAATGACCGGTAGTCTTGGGGGGGGCTAGTGGGGCCCCAGTAGATCACGTTTCACAGGTAATATGAGCTCCTTGCCATGCAATGTGAAGTACGCATCCAAGCTAATTAAGCACCTGAAACATAACTAACGTTAGATAATGTCGCCAAAAAGGGCATATCTTTCAGGGGCCGAAAAAAGGAAGAGGAAAAAAGGAGAAGAAGAGAAAAAACGGCAAGATAAAGGTATGTTTGTATAAAGTACGTCTCTTTTATCAAAAAATATTTGTGGAGCTGCCAGCTGCTAATGGATAAATAGCTGGCTAGCAACCTTGAACAGTCTGGACTACCGTGTTTGTACTTGTTAATAACTGAGTTTTAATTTTATGTGAGTTGATTCTAGTCGTTGACACTAAATCATTTTTTCCATTTTTTTGTTAGCTCAACACAGCGTTTTTGCTAACACTTGCTAGCAATAATTAAAACTTCACAATACATAACATTTGCTAGCCAGATGTTTTACATCAGGCTATATCGATATTGTCACTGACCATGACAGATATATTAATGGCTTACTAGCTAGGCTTGAGTTTGCAATATGTTGTGGACTGTTGAGCATGATAATTTATGTGACTAAAATAAACAATTTTTACACAAACTTATGTTGTGTGAAATTCTGCAGGAGCACTATTAAAATATTTTGGCAGCACAAAATCAGCTCAGTGCCAGCCCACATTACCAGACTCAGCTGTGGGCAGTGCATCAGGCAAGAGAAAGACTCACCATGCAGCATACAATTATTTTTTAGTTATAGCAATTACACTCCAGAGTCTGTAATGAAAGTATGCAAGGAATGTGTGTGCATATGTATGTATTTCATCTTAGGTCCATCTTCGTCCTCTTCAGAGCTAAGTGTAGCATCCCCATCCTCTGTGCCCACTACAATCACGTCTGATCTACCTGGTAAGTTAACTGCATAACATCCTTTTTATAACTCCTAAACTAACTCATAAAAAAATAATTTACAACGTAAGCAGAAAATAGAGGACTTTTTAGAGGAACAAATACTGTTTAAACATGTCTGAAATTTTCAGTTTTACTGGCTGATTTGTTTTATTACTACAAGCAAAAAAGCAAAGTATGAAAGTATTTTTATACTTTTTCATAAAAAAGTGAACAACATAATTATACGTATGATGTGACATCTAACATAACTACATTTTTTGTTATTTTCATCTTAGGTCCATCTCCATCCTCTGCAGAGCTAAGTCTAGCATCCCCATCTTCTGTGACTGCAGTCTCATCTGTGTCTGCAACTACTGCTGAACTACCTGGTAAGCAAAGCCTCTTTCATATAATTGTTTAACCATCTTGAGATATAATTCCGATATTATTTCTAAAATCAGACACTTAGACAACCAAATTATTTACAATTTTTTAAAATAAATTTCAGTTGGTGTACTGGCAGATTCCTTTTTTTATTATAAGCAAAAACACACTGGTATAAGAATAGTTGAACTTTTTATTTAAAAAAGTAAGCAACATAATTGTAAATGTGATATGACATCTAACATAACAATTTTTTCCTATGTTTTTTTATTTTATTTTATTTTTATATATTTGTTATAATAGGTGTGGTTTATCTATATTCTCACAAACACAAGTATGAACACTTTAAGGTTTGTCACATGCAAAGGTGGGTGCCAGACCGCCAGGGAGCGCTAAAGTGCTAATCCGCTTATAGCGGATTTTAACAATTTGTCAGCGTTCCAGCGGATTGACTAACCTTTATAATTCATAAGCGGATTTGCGCTATTTCTATTTAAAATGCAGTACCGCTAACAACTACCGTATTTTCTGGTGTATAGGTCGCACCTCATCCAATTATCACCAATAGATTGGAAAAATCCCTAGATAGGTCGCACCGGTGTATAGGTCGCACCTACGTTTAGCTCTGCTGCAAATGTCTGTCACAGGAGCGCACAGCAAGGCTTTTAAGAAGATTAACACTTAAAAACAATTATTTGTTTGATAAAAATTATAGCAAATATGTGTCTGAGCTGAACTTTTCCTTAATAAATGAACGTAATTGTGAAATGAGCTGGATTAAAAAATTTATTTAGCCAAAAGTGATAACAAGCCATATATAGGTCGCACCTGTGTATAGGTCGCAGGCCTTGAAAAAACCATAAAAAGGTGCGACCTATACACCGGAAAATACGGTAATTATCTATCAGTAAAAACGAAAAAACTTATTTACGAGCTCTTAAATCAACCGTACGACTGCTAACAGACCATATCCTGTCAGCGCCGGATGTGGTCCGTGTCAAAAAAGCGTCCCCCTAGTCTCTTGGCTAGAGAGAGCTCTCTCTCTATAGCAGTTAGCAGCCAGTGTGTTACTCTGCAACCTTATTGCTTGTTTTCGAAGAGTCAGACCAAGAGTTTTTAACATGGAGGGTGAACTTATGGATGTTTCTCAGCAGCCTACGACGCGTCAGCGCCTCATTTGCCCTCTTCAAAATGGCGGCGCCCACAGAAGCAAAGGACTTTCCAAGAAAACACGGTAAAAACAATTATTTCTTTGCTGAGAAAAAATATATTTCATAGCTGACGTTATAGCACAAGTTTTTCTGAGCTTGAGAGTTTCACGAAATGGTCAAATCTGCTGGATTTAAAAAAGTAGTTCGCCATTAGCACTGTTCAAAATGGCGTCCGCGACAGCCACAGAAGCTAAGGACTTTCCAAGAAAACACGGTAAAAACAATTATTTCTTTGCTGAGAAAAAATATATTTCATAGCTGACGTTATAGCACAAGTTTTTCTGAGCTTGAAAGTTTCACGAAATGGTCAAATCTACTGGATTTAAAAAAGTAGTTCGCCATTAGCACGTTAGCTTATTAGCATTAGCGTCCACTAGCGTTGCTAATAAATAAGCGCTTTTGAAATTGCGGACCTAAATAAATTAATAAGTGCTTTAGAAATAGCGGAACTAATTTTTGGATTAGTGCTACCCAGCACTGGTCACATGGAATATTAATGGAGCCGGTAGCCAACATAAAAAATATAGAATCTTTGACAAGATTAAAAGATTAAAGGCAGATGTTGTGTTACTCCAAGAAATTCATAAATTACCATCAACTGTGGATGAGCTAAAATCTGCTGAGTTTCCTGATGTATTTTCAGCCTGCTATAACTTAAGACAAGGGGAGGTGGCAATACTAATACGTAAAAATGTTAACTTCACAATATTAGACACAATTACAGTATAGATCCTCACGGTAGATATATAATATTAAAATCATCCATACTCGGTCAAAAATATTGTATTGTTTGTGTATATGGGCCAAATGTGGACAACACAGTTTTTTTCCACGATCTCTTTTCTATTCTATCAAATCACATGGACTGCGCAATGGTAATGGGAGGTGACCTTAACTTGAGTTTAGATGATAAAATGGACAGGCTAAATACAGTAGAAGCTCAACAAGGCTGGCAATCCATAAATATAATTAAACAATACATGAGTGATTATGGACTTTGCGATGCATGGCGTTCTCTTCACCATGATAGCAGAGAATATTCTTTCTTTTCACATGTGCATGAATCTTATTCTCGTCTGGATTATTTCATAGTAAGCAATTCATTACTGACAAACATTTCAGACACTAAGATACACCCAATTGCTGTCAGTGATCATGCACCAGTTACACTAAATTTAGTTAATAATAAAGAAAACCGAAAAAATATAAACTGGAGATTAAATACCTCACTGCTACAAGACAAATAATTTATACAATATTTTAAAAATGGCATTGTATTTAGAGTTTATTGACTTGCCATGAACATCAGCATGTACACGCTGGGAGGTTGGGAAGACAGTTATGAGAGAAAAAATAATATCCTATTCAACAAATAAAAAGAAAAAAGAAAATAAATGTATTGAGGAATTAGAAAAATCCATTACTAGAAGGTATACAAGGAGAGGATATACAGAAAAAACTACGCAAGACAAAGTTAGAATTAAATGAATTTATTGATAAAAAGAACAAATTCTTGGTAGAAAGGCTTCGATTAGAACATTTTGAACATAGTAATAAATCAGGGAGCTTTTTAGCAAACCAACTCAAATTATACAAAGAAAAAAACCTCTATATACAGTATTAAAGACACAAATGGAAATATAACTTATGATGAGGGAAAAGTAAACAGTGTTTTTAGAGATTTTTATAAAACTCTATACACTCAACAAATAAATCCAACAGATGAGGATATCAATCAATTCTTGGATAGAGTAACACTTCCAAAATTAAACAGTAGTCAATCATCAGACCTAGACTCACCATTAACATCAGCAGAACTCAATGAAGCCATAAAAAAGCCAAATTAAAAATCTCCTGGACCAGATGGTTATCCAGCAGAATTTTATAAAGAATTTTAGAATATATTGGATCCAATATTTTATAGAATGCTATTAGAGTCAGAAGAAAATGGCAAGCTTCCAACACATATGAACTCAGCCAACATTAGTCTCCTTTTAAAATCAGGCACGGACTCAATATTGCCTACCAGTTATCGCCCAATCTCTCTTATTAATGTCGATGTTAAGATAATTTGTAAAGCCCTCTTTAAAAGATTAGAGAGGATAACTCCTTTCATTATTCATCCAGATCAAACTGGATTTATAAAAGGAAGACACTCCACTACAAACACTCGCAGATTATATAATTTAATAGACTATAGTAAAAATATTGAAACGGCTATTTTATCTTTAGACGCAGAAAAGGCATTCGATAGAGTAAATTGGAATTTTTTATATGCTACCTTGATTAAATTTGGATTTGGAAACTATTTTATTAATTGGTTAAAATATTATATAACTCGCCAAAAGCATGTGTCAGGACAAATAATCAAATATCTTCAAGCTTTTGTTTAGAGAGGGGCACAAGACAGAGATGTCCACTTTCACCCGCGTTATTTGCTATGTTTATTGAACCTTTAGCAGCAGCAATAAGGCAAACTGCTGACATTAAAGGCATACAGTGTAAAAATATAGAACACAAAATTTGTCTTTATGCTGACGATGTTTTACTCTTTCTTCAAAACTCAGAAAACTCCATATCTAATGTTATCGAATTAATAAACTCATTCTCATAAGTTTCTGATTATTCTATAAATTGGTCAAAATCTACAGCTCTTCCAATAAATTGTGTGTTTAATACTTCTTTAAATGGAAAACTACAATCAGGTAACATTACATACTTGGGTATTAAGATTTCTCATAGATTAGAAGACTTGATAAAATTAAATCATATACCACTTTTAAAGAAAATTGAAGACGATCTTACTAGATGGAAATCTCTACCCATTTCACTTATGGGAAGAGTTGCCTCAGTAAAGATGATGGTCCTGCCGAGAATAAATTATTTATTCTCAATGATTCCAAATAAACCTTCAAATGAATGGTTTAAGTCCTTGGATTCTTTCATATCTAAATTCCTTTGGAAAAACAAAACTCCACGTATTAGCTTAAAAACACTACAGAAATCTAAAGAAACCGGAGGATTAGAACTTCCAAACTTTTATCACTACTATTTAGCAAATAGGTTAGAATATATTTCAAAGTATCCAAATGCACTAGATGTTACTTGGTTAGATATAGAGCAAACTTTATGTAATAATATTAGGGTTTCAGATCTGCCATTTATTAGTATAAATATAAAAAAACATGTCTGCTTTAAAAGTATCAGTATTAGCTCATCTCTGACAGCATGGTGGGAGTATCTGAAAATGACAAAGTCTTCACTACTCCCATGCAGACAAACACCCATCTGGAACAATCCTGACATACAGAAAGAAAATAATATGTTAAATTTCTCAGGTTGGAGAGCTAAGGGAATTGAACGTCTGGAACACATATTTGATGGTGTAGACTTTATTTCATTTAATGAATTAATAATACAATATGGCATAGACAATAAATACATTCTTAGAATTTCAACAAATTAAGTCTATTGTAAAAAAGAAATTTAATCTTAATAGAGAATTGTTAGAGACACCAACATGTGTGTCAGAATTCATTAATCTTAAACAACCCAAATTGTTATCTAAAATATACAAGAAATTGACTAGAACCGATGACTCCATAACGCTTCCTGTTGCAAAATGGGAGACAGATTTATCAGTCAACTTTGACCAAAACACCTGGACTCAAGTATGTTTAAAAACATTTAAATTGACTAGAATCTCCAATTTACAATTAATACAGTATAAGGTTCTCTATAGAGTACATTATACAGGTCAGCAAATGTTTAAGATGGGTTTTACACCATCTAACAACAGCTCACAGAGCAAAGGCAATATACCTGATGACTATATTCACGCACTCTGGTTCTGTCCACCCGTTCAGAGGTTCTGGGTCCAGGTATGTGAAGACTTGTCTAAATGTTTGAAATGTAATATCCCACTCTCTCCATCTGTTTGCTTATTGGGTATCTTTGAAGATGTTATACTAGAAAAAAATACATCCTGTATGCTTTTCACTGCCTTATGCATCGCAAAGAAAACCATACTCCTGAATTGGAAAAATAAAAATAATCTTAGCATTAATCAGTATAAAAATCTTCTGTTAGATCATATTAGTCTTGAAACAGCATCTGCCGACACATCGGATCAATCTATCTGGCATTCTTTGATCGGCTCCGTTACGTAGTGAGGGTGAGGGGTCTGGGATCTGGCCTTGTGGGGCATTGGGGCTGGTGTGGGGGAGGTTGGGGTTTGGGGCGCCGGGGGGTTGGGGCTGTTTGGGCGGGGAGGACCCTGCCTTCAACCTGGGGAGGACCGGGGGGGTTCTGGGGGATGTCTGCTGGGGGCAGCATGCGGGCCCTCAGGTGGTCGGTGGCGGCGGTCATGGGTCGCCGGTCGGTGACCCGGCTGTGCTGGGGTGGTTTCGGGGTGGGCACCGGGAGCTAGGGATTCTGGGGGCGTGTCGTCCCCGGGCTTGGGCCTGGTGGGGGTCGGGGATCTTGGGCTCTGGCAGGCGGGTCGCCGGGCTATGGGCTGGCTCGCTCTGGTGCCCGGCTCTGGCCGGGGGCCCTCGGCTCGCTGGTGGGTTGGGGGTTCATGTGTTGGGGGGTTGGGTGTCTGGGAGCGTGACTGGTGGCCCATGGGAGGTGGCAGGTTGACCCAGCCTGGGTGTCTAGTGTGTTATGTGTTCTGGAAGTTGTTAGTATGAAGGGTGGGTGTAGTATTTCTTCTGGGGTGGGGACAAAGTGGATGTCCTTGATGATGGTCTGGGACTATGCATGGCCGGTGTGCGGGTTCCTTTCTATGGTGGGGGCCTGCTCCCGATGCTTCCTGGCTCTGTCGGCGGTTAGGCGGGTGCTCTTGGCCGTGTCGTCCATGTGGGATTTTGTGTCCTCTTGGGCGGCGGGCTGACTGCGGTTTGTAGGGTCTTGGCGTCCCTGGTGGATGTGGGCTGTTGGTTCTGCTGTTGGCGGCTCTCGTGGCCATGTCCCTCTCTGGTCTAGAGCTCAATGGCCTGGCGGTCGGAGAGGTGTTTTTGGCTCGCTCCTTGGGTGGACCTTGGTGAACTGGGGGGTATGTAGGGTCAGCGGGGGTGCTGACTCGAGAGCATTGTTCCTGCAGTTATTTTCTCCCCATCTCTCACCACGCACCTCCGCCCTCTTCATCTCAAATTAATACATGTAGGGGTTTTGAGACTCGGGTGTGCTGCAACGTTTCTACATCTCTGTTATTCAGAACCAACTGGGACTCAATTTTATTAAACACCTTAGACATTCACTCATAAACATCCTCATAAAATTCACATTTAGGAATTTTGGATGAGCACTATGGTTATGGGTGGCGAGATGACAATCCCCCTGTGCCTATGCTCACTCACAATTATGCATTTAGACCGTAAGGGCCTGGGTTAGAGTTGGGTGGAGGGGAACCTGGCATAATGCCAGCCTTTGCTCTCTTTCCTTTTTTAAGTGCACTTTACAACAACACACACCAACAGCACTTTTGGGGACGGGGGTGTATGTGTCAGGGTCTAGGTTT
>JBBPBX010037715.1:0-21334 GCA_038048925.1 Garcialebias charrua | reverse complement strand
CCGCGGCCCAGCAACCACAGCACCCAAATCCGAGGCCAGAAAACCGGACCTCGCGGCCCCAGCAGCCCGCATGATCTACGACGGCAGATCAGCTCCCAGCAAGCACGCAGATCCGACGTCAGCAGATTGGAACCCACGTCCTCGAAAGAGCAGGTCCAATAGCGGTAGATCGTCTCCACGACAGCCTCCTGCACCGCCATACCCCTGGCTCGGCGACAGCAGCCCCTCGGCTCGTCAGATGAAGGCCGAGGCCTGGTCATGAGGCTCACCATCCCCTCGACGGGATAAATTTATTTATAAAACTGAACACATTCTTCAATAGGTTCAGTTCAGGAACAAGCTCAGCATCCTCCTCTCTTGTCATAAGCCAAACAGACATACCCTTCCTTTGACCCAAGGCTGTCCTGTCACACCTGATATTGTATCTACCACCTCAGTCATGGACCCTCGTTTTTCTACATGTTGGTCTTCAACCAAATCAGAAGATGCTGATACCTCTTTTGCATACCCCTCTGTAGCTCCAGAAGTCAAGTGAGGAAGCAGCTGGAGAGACTGAACCAGAACAAAGCTTCAGGTCCAAATTGTGTCAGTCCCAGAGTCCTGAAGGTCTGTGCAGAGCAGCTCTGTGGGGTTCTGTAGCACCTCTTCAACCTTAAGGCCCTCGCATAGCTCTGCGTATGGCTGTACGCAGCTGTACGCACGTACTACGCAGAGGCACAAGCGTATCCCCGCAGGGCATGTACGTGCAAAGCTCAATTTTTACAACTGTGTACGCAAACGCGTTGTCGCACAATAAACTGCCCGGCACCGGACTGTTTTATATGCGACACAAATGTATTAAATTCCCCCTTCTTCATCCTTGATCTGGCCTTTTCTGTTGTTTTTTTGCCAAAAGGCAGTGATCGCTTCCTCCTCCGGTGACTCCATGACTGAAATGATGAGAATTGAACAAATTTGTCACGAGCGAATTAAACTAGGGTCCAACATGGCTACGGGAGGTTCTACAGATTTTCTGGTGTGCTGGTCTGATGTGTGGGCTGTAGGACCAGCGCTCCCTGTTTTTTTTTTTTATAACTTTTTATTAACATATAAACATAGAACACCGGTGCGGCTGCAGCTGCCAGCTCCCACCTTTTTTCCCCACCCGACTTGTCGACCAATTCAGTAGGCGTGTCAGCAAATGACCAATCAGTGACCTCAATTTGTCCCGTAGGTAAACGTTCTGCCCTGCAGCTGCTCAAATGATGTCAAGAATTTTGTGCGAAAACGCGAGAATGTACGCGAGAACGAACGCTGAGCTGTGCGGGTGAACTGTCTGCGTACAGCACGCGCGTATGGACATACGCAGAGCTATGGGGGAGCCTTTAGCCTGACCCAGGAGAAGGTTCCAGTGTTGTGGAAAACCTCCTACCTTCTACCAGTTCCAATGAAACCTCACCCATCAGTCTTCAATGACTATAGACCTGTTGCCCTGACATCCCACATCATGAAGGTCCTAGAGAGTCTTCTGTCGGTCCACCTGACTTAAAAAAACAAGCACATATCAGGACCCACTGCAGTTTGATTATCGGCGTGGACTTGCAGTTGAAGATGTCATCATACACCTCTTTAGCAAATCCATGTCATCTAGAAAAGGCAGACAGCACTGTGAGAGTCATGTTCTTTGATTTCTCCAGTGCATTTAACACAATCCAGCCTGATTTGTTTAGTCAGAAACTCCAGAAGACTCAGGTTGAGGCCTCAACAATCACCAGGATCAAAGACTACCTGACAAACAGACCACAGTTTGTGAGACTGAAGGGTAGTGTGTCTAACCAGGTGGTCAGTAGCTCAGGAGCACCACAGGGAACTGTACTCCCACCATTCCTTTTCACTCTGTACACCTCAGATTTCCAGTATAAAACAGACTACTGTCATCTGCAGAAATATTCAGATGACTCTGCAGTGGTGTATCAAAGATGGACAAGAAGCTGAGTACAGGGAACTGGTGGACTGCTTTGTGGGATGTTGTGGAAACAATCATCTCATCTCGAATGGGAACAGAACAAAGGAGATGATTGTAGAATTCAGGTGAAACAGGGACAGGTCCAACACTATTTCCATCATGGGAGAAGAAGTGGAGGTGGTGGAGAAGAACAAATACTTTGGGGTTCACCTGGACAACAGACTGGACTGGAAATGCAACAGTGAAGCGTCTACAAGAAGGGACAGAGCAGACTGTACATCTTCAGGAAGATGAAGTCCTCCAATGTTTGCAGCAAGATGCTGTGTATCTTCTACAAGTCTGTTGTAGAGAGTGCTGTCTCTTCTGCTATCATCTGCTGGGGGGTAGCAGCACCAGAGCAAGTGACTTAAAAAAAGATCAACAAGCTCATAAAGAAGGCTGGCTCAGTTCTGGGGACTCCTCTAGAACATTTGGAGATGATTGTCCAAAAAAGGATTCCTCATAAAATGAAGAACATTATAGACGACCCTCAGCACCCTCTTCATCAGACTGTCATACAACATCAGACTGTCATACAACATCAGACTGACATACAACAACAGTCAGAGGTTTCTTCAGATCTGCTGTAAGACAGACCATTACAAGAGATCCTTCCTGCTCACATCCATCAGCATCTATAACAACTCTTTAATGAATTCAGGATGAAGAGTTACAACATTTAATTTATCTCTGGGATTAATAAAGTATTTTTGAATCGAATGCTAACTACATCTAGTGTAGTGTTTGCTTTGTAAACTCTGTTAAGCATCAACGTTATGAGTGTTTAAGCTTTGGTTATAATAAGTTAGTCACACTGTGTAGATGTAAAGGTTGAAAGTACCGGTAGATATCTGAAGTAGTTTATTAATACAAACAGCATGCATTTCTGATTTAACTTATTTATTTTTTGATTTTGTACATCTACCTTGTGGTGTTTTGCTAGTTTTTGATACTTTGCATTTCACTTCGTATTTCTCTCTTATGTTTTCTGTTGTTTGTTGTTTAAGGAAATTCTACCATTGCTGTTCATCATTCTTTAATTTGTAGCAGGTTGCTTTTGTAAATGAGCCCACGAGGCTCAATGAGATTTACCTGACTAAATAAAGGTTGAATGAATGAATGAATTGTATAGACCACAGCATACACCCTCAAATAGTCAAATGTAAACTGAAGGCTGCTGAATGTCATCTGTTCATAATTAAAGAACCCAAAGATCTTCAAGCATCCTATCTGTGCTCCTTAACGGCACCCCAAGGTGGATATCAATATCAGAACATCACAAAGTCTGAACCTAAAAGTCATTGCTATCGAACACTAAAAAAGCATGTAAAACATTAAATCCAGCTAACTATATTACCAATAAATTACAAGCTTTTCCTAATTAAATTAGCATATTAAAAGACTAAATGTTTTAAAATGTTTAAATGAAACCATGTAATATACTTCCACCATGATTGGTTAAGACATAGTGAGGGCAATTTTTTGTTTTATTTGTATAATACTACTACTACTACTAATAATAATAATAATAATAATAATAAACTTTATTTGTATAGCACCTTCCTACAATGCCTTGCATTGACCAAGGTGCTTAACAGGACAGAAAATATAAAAACCGGTACAATAAATCAGTGAAAATAAAAATAAAACAGCAGCAATAAAAGGAGGCAGTGGAAATAAAAATGCTACATACTAAACTTCCAAAAGTAATAAAAGTTACAGATTGAAAGCTTTTTTAAACAAGTGGGTCTTCAGTCTGGTTTTGAACAGAGTCAGATCAGAGGTGGCACGCAGCTCAAGGGGGAGGCTGTTCCAGGCTTTTGGGCTGGCAACAGAAAAGGACCGGTCTCCCCATTGTTTGTACCTTGAGCAAGGCACCTCCAGTAGGTGTTGACTGGCAGATCGTAAAGCTCTGCTGGGCTGATGGACTTTCAAAAGTTCTGATATGTAGAGAGGTGTAAGTCCATTCAGAGCTTTAAAAACAAACAGCAGCAGCTTGAACTGTATCCTGGACTGAACCGGGAGCTAGTGTAAAGAGGACAGGACAGGAGTGATGTGTTCATATTTTCGTGTGTTGGTCAAAAAGCGGGTAGCAGAGTTCTGTACAAGTTGTAAACGGGAGATGGAAGATTGATTAATTCCAACGTATAAAGCATTACAGTAATTATTAAAAATATTAGTTGGTATTTACGGTACATTGTTGTGGCATTTTGCCTGAGCCAAGATGGCGTTAGTGTGTGTGGCTTGCCGTCTCTCGCTGTTTGTGTTTGTGCTGTTTTTATTTTTTATCACCAGTGCCAGTTCATTGCTTGTGTATGATCGCCAAACATCGTTGGATCTTCGTCTCTCTGCCAAGGATTTAGTGAAATTTGACTCTGATTATGGTGTTCATACGACTTTTCAACCGTTTTTCTTCGCCGGTCGAACACCTACTCACACCTGCCACACACACGCTCCTCTCCCTCAGCGTAA
This sequence comes from Garcialebias charrua, assembly GCA_038048925.1. NCBI lineage: Eukaryota > Metazoa > Chordata > Actinopteri > Cyprinodontiformes > Rivulidae > Garcialebias > Garcialebias charrua. The sequence goes on along the minus strand of JBBPBX010037715.1, from coordinate 16,878 downwards.
ACGCCGCCGCCGCCGGGGCAAACGCAGCGGACGACTTTTAAAGTTTAAAGTTTTTTTGGCACGATTTCCCGTGACCTCCCGGAGGAGAAATGGAGCGGTTCCTGGTCTCTCCCTGAGCCTACAGTCACTGGACCTTGCTGTAGTGGGACAGCACTCTCATGTCCGTTACTGGATGTGGGCCTCTTCACATCTCTCTGAAACTCTGAGTGTTACACCTTTCTTGAGTCCTCAAGGAGACAAGTGGACACTATTTTTGTTACATTTATTTTGGATTAAGAAACACAAATCAATCAGAAAGACTTCCATTTAATTTGTGTTAATTCAGAATTGATCAACAGTATATTTTTGTCATATAATGATGATCTGTTATTAACATGAGTTGCTCTCATGCTGGTTTATTTCTGCAGAACAAGCATGCTTTAATATTATGGCACAGTTCAGGGTAAACTTTTAACTTGCAACTTCTTTTGTGTTGTCTGTGAAGTAGCCATAATATTCTCTGTGCTAACAAGCGGCCATCTGGCCGATTCTATAAACAAGTTTTCCTACTGTCCTTCAGAGATCTTCCGACTGTGGGAGCTAAAACTCATTCTTTTATTTTGTTAAACCAGCCAATAACCATTCAGGAAGTGGGCAGACTCCGCCCTCCATATAAAATCTTACTTCCTGTAGACTAGTTAGTGTGTTGGGAAGAACTGAACTAACAACTGGTTCTTCTCTGGAATCTGGTGAAACGTGGTTGTCATTTTGTCAATTAGACCTACGTTTCTCAGCAGAGTTACAGCAGAGCCTTGCGGTAACTCATTCACTCCTTTCTGAAATAATTTGTTTTCGGAAAGTTTTATTTTGAAACTCAGCCAGGAGCGGGCCCTGTTCCTGCTGGGAAAAGCGCACTTCTGCTTTTCTGAATCAGCCATACATGCGCGGAAGTCAACTGGACGTCAACTGGACAACATAGTCCGTTAGTGTCCACAAAACTTCGTTGCTCTTATTTCCAGAGACATATCGTCACCAGGTAATGAGGCGTTGATTGTATGCTGAATGGCTGAGAAGTCCAGTTGGACCTGTTCGGGAAAGTGTCACCCTGTCATTTCAAAAATAATTAACTTCCGTTAAACTTAGCTTTCATTTCATTCACTTCTTCCTCCTTAATCTTCCGGCTCTCGACAAGGCAAGTCGCATATCTTTTTGCACCTTCCTTCCCTGAGTTTTTCCTCCTCCCTGCTTGCTTTTTGTCTCGTCTGACACTTCAGCGCTCACTCGAACCAATTTGCGATGGAATTAGTAAATTGGGCTGTTTCTTCAATAGATAAGATTTTTTCCACGAAGCGGACCGTGCCAGGAGAAGCTGTCTGCCCCTCTGACACACACGCGGCTGGATACATGATGGACTCGTGGGGACAGTGGCAGCCTATGTGTCTGACCGTCTTGACTGTCGAAGACGTGGAAGATTTGTGGATTATTGGACTATTAGTAGCAGCTGCTCTGTTTTTTGGCATCGGCGGAGCTGTCTGCTACCTGAAGCTGAGGAGAGCTTCGGCGGCTATCAGCGCGCTGGCGAAACTCCCTGATCAGCATGATTCTCTGATCCGGGCCGTGAGCAACTCATCCCAGCTGTTGTATGAGCTCAATCGCACGTTGGGTGCGTCGGTGGACTACCGCGGACCTGGGCGCTTTGGAACTCGTTTACAGCCGCCCGGGCCCCAACAGGGCATGGATGGGGGTTCATAGAACGGAACCTCATATGATTTGGAATTTTGGCCCTGAAACAGCGTCTGGACTTGGAAGGCTGCAGTGAGAAAGTACACTGTGGTCTGGATTGGAATAAACAAAAAGACTATCTAACACTAGGATGACTGAATTTTCAAGATCCTGAGGACAAACCCCCTCCTTCTCTTCAACCATTAGTAGGCCATTAACAGCCTTTTGTTATAAATATGCGTGCTCACAACTCAGACACCCCCACCACACCAGACTGCATTCCAATGTTTCCACCAGGTAAGTAAGTTGCACTTCCCCCCTTAGAGAGGCCCTGACCAATTCACACATAACAGACCCTGAAGTTATCTCACAGTTGAACATTTTGGGACATCCACTGAACGGAAAGCTTTGTCTGCTCCAGAACAAGTTTATGCATACAATTGTCTTATTCTGCTGTGCTGATTATCCTATAACCCTGATGTTCTGTCAAATAAATTATTTTGCTTACAAGTACTGTCTCTCTCCTTGTCCTTGGCACATGTATATACGGTGCGTTCTGACACATGCAGGTGGCCCATTGCTGTGTTCTACAACATGCTTGACCTATTGTTGTCCGTCACCTGACGGACCGACACAGGTCACATGACATGAAGTCAACTGACGGACCGACATAGGTCACATGACCTGAGGTCAACTAACGGACCAACACAGGTCACATGACCTGAGGTCAAGTGACGGACCAACACAGGTCACACGACATGAAGTCAACTGACAGACAGGTCACATGACATGAGGTCAACTGACGGACCGACACAGGTCACATGACCTGAAGTCAAGTGACGGACCGACACAGGTCACATGACCTGAGGTCATGTGATGGACCAACACAGGTCACATGACCTGAGGTCAACTGACACGACACAGGTCACATGACATGAAGTCAACTGACGGACCAACACAGGTCACATGACCTGAGGTCAACTGACAAAACGACACAGGTCACACAACTTGATGTCAATTGACGTACCGACATAGGTCACATGGCATGAGGTCAACTGATGGACCGACATAGGTCACATGACCTGAGGTAAAGTGACGGACCAACACAGGTCACATGACCTGAGGTCAACTGACAAAACGACACAGGTCACATGAGATGAAGTCAACTGACAGACCGACACAGGTCACATGACCTGAGGTCAACTGACACAACGACACTGGTCACACAGCATGAGGTCAACTGACGTACCAACACAGGTCACATGACCTAAGGTCAACTGACACAACGACACAGGTCACATGACCTGAGGTCTACTGACGGACCGACACAGGTCACATGACATGAAGTCAACTGACAGACCAACACAGATCACATGACCTGAGGTCAACTGACAAAACGACATAGGTCACACAACATGAGGTCAATTGACGTACCGACATAGGTCACATGGCATGAGGTCAACTGACGGACCAACACAGGTCACATGTCGTGAGGTCAACTAACGGACCAACACCGGTCACATGACCTGAGGTCAAGTGACGGACCAACACAGGTCACACGACATGAAGTCAACTGACAGACAGGTCACATGACATGAGGTCAACTGATGGACCGACACAGGTCACATGACCTGAAGTCAAGTGACGGACCAACATTGGTCACATGACCTGAGGTCAACTGACAAAATGACACAGGTCACATGACATGAAGTCAACTGACGGACCGACACTCGTCACACGACATGAGGTCAACTGACGGACCGACACAGGTCACATGACCTGAGATCAACTGATGGATCGACACAGGTCACATGACCTAAGGTCAACTGACGGACCGACACAGGTCACATGACATGAGGTCAACTAACGGACCAACACAGGTCACATGACCTGAGGTCAAGTGACAGACCAACATAGGTCACACGACATTAAGTCAACTGACAGACAGGTCACATGACATGAGGTCAACTGACGGACCGACACAGGTCACATGACCTGAAGTCAAGTGACGGACCAACACAGGTCACATGACCTGAGGTCAACTGACAAAATGACACAGGTCACACGACATGAAGTCAACTGACGGACCGACACTGGTCACATGACCTGAGGTCAACTGATGGACCGACATAGGTCACATGACCTGAGGTCAACTGACGGACCGACACAGGTCACATGACCTGAGGTCAAGTGACGGACCAACACTGGTCACATGACCTGAGGTCAACTGATGGACCGACATAGGTCACATGACCTGAGGTCAACTGACGGACCGACACAGGTCACATGACCTGAGGTCAAGTGACGGACCAACACTGGTCACATGACCTGAGGTCAACTGACAAAACAACACAGGTCACACGACATGAAGTCAACTGACGGACCAACTCAGGTCACATGACCTGAGGTAAACTGACGGACCAACACAGGTCACATGACCTGAGGTCAACTGACATACCGGTATAATGGACCAGATTGCACATTTATATACGGTGCGGCCCATTGCCGTGTTCTACAACATGCTTGACCTGGCAGCGATAAATGCTTATGTGTTATACAAGGCTTGCACTGGGTCCAAGGATTTTGGACTGAGGGGTAGGGGGTGGGGGGGTGTAGGTGTAGAATTAATGGGTCATTAGCAGGGTCATTAGCATGTGAATCGACATTATATAGCCCACTGAAAGGGACCGGGGGATTTGGAAGCCAAGTTCCCTTGCGCAAAAAAGCGGAGCCTTAGTCAAATTAGTGCTAATCTGGTTTCTGCACACGTCCTTGAAAAGAGGCCTGTTTGGAAATTATTCTCCTGGAGCGGAGAGCTGAAGTGCCCTGCTGACCTCCCCCCCATCCCTCCCCCAGAGATCTCTGTGCGTGCCTCGGATAACGCCCAGCTGAATAACTGCTGAACTGTGTTCTCTGAAGTTACTCACAGACTCCATATCTCCTTGCATGTCGTCAAAACTGCAACAATGTCTCGTGTGATTGTGCTTATGCTGATAGAGTTTTTGGGACTTTATCATGGAGTGTCCTCAGGCAATCTTTGATAAATTCTTTTTTTGAATATCACAAATGATACCTACTGTGTTTTTCCTTTTTCCACATCTGTTTTGCTCTTCATCCAGGATGGATGAGAGATGGCCGCGCTGACGAACATGCATGTGTTTTGAATTGCAGCAGCTTAACATTCTCTGACCTCTGGATGACTGTGTTTACATTATCACGTATTGGTTTACTGGTGCAATGTTAATAAAAAATCTCTTATCTCTTATCTTATCTCTTATCTTATTTTTCTGAAGCCATTAATCTTTTAAGTAAATGTGCCAACAGGAAAGTTAAACCTAACTTGTCTGTTTGTTTAATTTGAATTTTTGTCTACAGTAGTTATTAAATCAGAACTAATCTCGATACAATGTTTAATGTACTTTTATGATTGTCTCAATAAAAGGTTCATCTTTGGTGGATATACATAAGTTGACGTCTCTCGTGAAATTACATTTGTCTAGTCACTTTAAAGCAAATTTAATCCGGAAAAAGAGTGAACACGTGAATATTGATGATAGATATGTGTAGATAAAATCTGCTCAAACCTTTCATCTAAAATATAGGTAAGTCAGTAAACTGACCAATTTTCCTATATTATTACATTTGGTGACCCGTAAGTGTTTAATTACACAATATTATTACATTTGGTGGACCCATGTTTAATTACATTATATTATTACATTTGGTGGCACGTCCGTGCATCTGAACTGGTTAAATTGTGTTTTTTGTAGTCTTTTGTGATGGTTTGTTGGCATAGTTTGTCCTTGTTTTTGGACTTGGGAAGATAGTTCTGGCTGGTAAGTGTCCGGGAGTTGCTAATCACTGCATTGTCTGGTTCATTTCACGTTGGAATTATTTTTGTTTCACTTTTAAACATATGTTTGAAGATGATGGTTATGAATTTTTGTCTGTGTGTGTGAGACATTGTCATAACGTGTCGCACGTTGCATGCATTTTTTTCATTTTGTGACCGCCGTGTCACCCTTCCGCCATCTCTTCTTCTTCTTACATCTGCGGTTTGCTGTTGTCTGCTGTTTCCACATTTTTATGCCATCCCAGTGGACCTAAATCTGTTACAACGTGTTTGTTTTGGTTCGGGATGTCGTTCTACGTGAGTGAGGTAGCCGTAGGACTTTGCAACAAGTCCTCACTCCAGCCTACTCCATTAAAGGTTCCTTAACGAGTCCTTACACTCGAGTATTACCAGATATGTCTCCAGATCAGTTAGGATTAAGGCTGAGACGAGGTAATTCACCTAGACTGTTCACTGTCTCCGATCTGCATGTCATATCCTCGTTTCACTACGCAGATAGCCTGACTTAGCAGAATGGAGTTCGATCGTATCTCACGGAGAAACATGCATTAACGACAGCTTACCTCTTGTAGATAGAAATTGTTTTTGGCCTAGTATGCTTTAGGATTTAGGAAAATAAAATCCTAGGATATTGTTTATAATCTAGAAGCTAATAAAACCATTCAAAGCCTCCAATAATTTTGTTGTTATCTTGAACCAAGTTTTCCATCATTTAATATCAAGGTGAGTCAAAGGAAAGATCCAGATTTGTACGTTTTGTGTTATTCTAATGATAATTGCAAGGGATAACAGCATAAGCACTTCGTACTACAGAAAAGATTTCATCAAGTTACATGATTGGCATTTCAGATAGTTAAATGTTTCAACAACTCACCAAAGATGTCTTCCACATGCTAGGCTTTAAGGTGTTTTTTGTAATTGAATTGAGTTGTACTCCAATCAGTAATTTGTATAATCTTCAAAAATGTTGGTTTATTCCACAATAATCTGATTCCAATCAAATATGTTGGATCTAGCCAGGTAATCTTGTGTTTTAATCTTAACAGAAAGGAATAATTGGTAATTCAGGCTTTAATCTATTCAAGACCTGTTGTACTACGTTGATGAACAAAACTTTTGAAGCGGTGTTCCCTTAGCTCAAAACAAGCTGTTTTTCCAAGGCTGGGGTCTTGCATTTCAGCAAAAACAGCTTTTATCTACTCCAGCAGATTGAAGAAATCTTCTTTGTTTTTTAATCCCACAGAAAAACCTCTAGGTAATTCTGTTGTGTTAAAAATCCCAGTTTTAATCCATCAAAACTGTTGCATTCCATAAAAAATCCGGTATCTCCTAGCCTTCTATCCAAGGCCAGTCAGATTCCAACTGGCAGGTCCCCATTCCGGGGTCGGTCTCGGATGACCCAAAACAGTAACTTAATTAATAGCTGAATTCAATCAAAGAGAATTTGTTTGTTCCACAAATTTGTTAAATCCATTCAGAAAAATGGTAATCAAGAAATAGACAATTTTAATCCATTAGAAAATGTGGTAATTCCTGGAAAATTTAGTTAAAAATCCATCATAGCTCAGTCGAGCCGACGAGAGGCCTTTAACAGCAGGATGGAGGAGGTACAAGGTGGACCCACTTCGCTGATTTCAAGGACTCGCTGTATCCTTATCTTCCAGATTTGCAAAACAACCAACCCTCAGAGCAGGCATTGATCCGAGTCTTCTTTTCACAGTATAATTCCTTAAGGTTTTCCATCATCTGTTCTACGGTACTGACGAACAAGGCTTCAGAAGCGGTATTCCCTTAGCTTAAACAAGCTGATAAGCCAAGACCCGTCAGAGCAGATCCCGATGCCGCAAAGAGCACTCCTTTTGTCCAGGAGAAATACTCTTTTCGAATTAATCTAATCTTCTTAAAGTATCCAGCAAATTCAAATAATTCTTCATGACTTCAGCAACTTCAGCAAATTGTATTCCATAATTATTGTTGAATCTAATCAAGAGATGTTGTTTTGTTCCACAAAAAATATTTTCAGATCAGGAAAAATAGTATTCCACAAAAAGCAGCTTTTCATCATCATTGGTTCTGCGGTGCTGATGTAGAAGCCCTTCGAAACAGGTAGAAGATAAGAAAGTACACTGTGTTCCATTAACATAAACAGCCTCGCGGTGGACCGTCGGCACTCAGCTTTCTCAAAATTCATTTAATTTTTCACCAAACAAAGTTATCCTTATGACTGACTTTTCTTTATGCAGAAAGAGGCTTTTTGCTGTTCATAATAATTTTAATCTTACTATAAATTTAGATGAACAAATTCTGTCGAGTATCCCTTACCTCTCTTATGGAAAATAAGCCTTGTGACTTAGTCCAGTGTGGAAAAGGGAAATAATCCTTCGCTCCTAGCAAGAAGGGAAGTTTTTACTCCAAGTCCCGGGACTTCTTTCATCTTGAAGAAAAATGAAATAATAGCTAATTCGGGCTGCATAAGAGTACTCCTTTTGTCCAGGAGAAAAACTCTTCGAATTAAATCCATTTCTTCTTTTGTCCCAGGTCTTTCCAGAAATGTCCAAAAATATCCAAAGGTCTCTTCATGACTTCAGAAACTCAGCAACTCAGCAAATTTCTCTTCTCAAACTTCATCCTTTATAAGGAAACTGGGCTTTTTTCTGCTCCCCCCTTGGATAATTACATCACTTTGTTAGGTTCTGACTGGGCACTGGTGAGGTGAAGTCCACACCTTGTAACAGTCATTATATTGTTTGGGTCCCAGAGATGAGTAGGTATCACCACAAGGGGGCGCCTACTCCCTTTGTTTTCCGTTGTTGTACACTTGTACAAAAAGTAGAATTATTATTCCACGTAGTTAAGGATACAGTATACAAGTGACGATGAGGGGCAGAGCGGTAAACTAATATTATTTGCTCATGTATGACAATATAATGTTTAGTACTGTGGAGAACTGGCGTTACACGGAGTTTAATAAATTGGAAGTGTGGAATAATTCAACGTGCGTCCTGCTGCTTTGAGTTAGAGTGACTAACGGTCGCTGCTAACTTCTCCAACCTCTCACCGAACCGTCACAAATGGCGCCCGAACAAAGTTTTGGACCTTCCCTCCTGGATACCGATTCAGCTTTGGACTGGAGGTGATTATTTTCAAGTTTTTGTGGATACAGTTTCTGAGCGGAGTACGTCGTGATCAGTGTTGAAAGTTTGCTGGAGCCATTCATTGCCCGCACCTCGCTGAACGTCGTGATGAACTGTCCCGTTTGGATTTAATTCCTGAAAGCTGCGCATCTGCTGGTCTGCTGAAGAGGACAAGACCACCGCATATTAACTAAATTAACTCACGATTGCTGAAAGCCTGGTGAGTTTTATGGATTATTTTCCAGTGGAAATCATAAGTCATGCGGACTATTTTGTGGGCTTCAACTTGTTGAGCTGCGGAAGGATACGGACAGACTGAGCTGCACAAACACCGTGACAGCGGAGAGCAACACACCTCTGTGAACTCTGTGAACTCTGAACTCTGTGAACTCTGAACTCTGTGAACTGGGTTGATTCTCTGCTTAAGAAGATTTTATATTTGGACATTACTCGCCTACGAGCCCTACTGCCAATATAAACTTAAAAGCAAAACAACCTGAATTAAAAAAAAAAAAAAAAAAATTGTTCACAATCCTGAGGTTTTCTGCTGTGAAAATTCCATTTGCTTTGGACATTACCATAGAGGTTGAAGAAACAAAATGGCATTTAAACCAGATTTTTCTGTTTTTGACTCTGAAACGGATACTGACTTTCTTCAATTTGTACCACTACATCAGAGAACTCCAGACCTCCATCAACAGGTTCTAGAATTAAAAGATGACGTCCAGCAGCTGAGGGATGTCCTTCAAACTACATTGTCCCTACAACAGAAATTGCTGGATCATCTAGATGGGGTTAATTCCTCTGGGTCTGGTGGACTTTCTACACAACAGCCTCCTGCACCTCCTATAGCCACCTCAACACCATATGTGCCTCCTGTGAATGTGGATAAACCATGCCCTTATCCTGGAACTCAGAGGGACCTGCATAGCTCTTTCCTACAGACTCATTCAGCTGAGCTAACCAACACCACAAGAGTGATCGCTGCTGCACTACATCACGCCAAGCTGGAACCACCAGTATTTGCTGGGGATGGGGAAGTGCAGGCAGAGGACTGGTTACAGGCTGTGTCAGCATACAAGTCCACTCTGAATTTAACAGATGTCCAGATTCTGAATGAGTTGCCTCATTTTCTAACAAAAGAGCCTCGTAAGTGGTTTAACGCCCTTAGTTCCCACATTAACTCATGGGGGCGCTTCTGCCAACTTTTCAGAACAGTCTTTCTGCCCACTGACAACCAAGAAAGAATTCTCAGAGGCATACTAGACCGGGTTCAGTCAGTTGATGAACCACTCCCAACATTTGTAGCTCATATGTTGAGTGAGTTTAACAAACGAAGTTGCCCACCACCCGAAAAAGAGCGTATTCAACTAATATCATCAGAAAGCATACGCCTATTCTCTTAAAGAAGCACGCTCCAAATATTATTCTAACATCATCAACACCTGCCCTGGAAACTCTAAACAGCTCTTCTCCACAATCACTCGTCTGCTTAATCCCATTAAGCAAACTCTTGAGGACTCTGCTCAAAAATGCGACCTGTTTCTTTCATCTTTTAAAACCAAAGTTGACACTATCAGATCTCAGCTCCACAACCTCCCCGTTCTCAGTGTGCCACCCACCCGTCTGCATTCTGGGACCCTAAACAGCTTTGACGAAGTTGTTCAGAGTGAGGTGGAGGCCATCATCAAGAAAATGAAGCCTTCATCCTGTGCCCTGGATCCTTTCCCCTCGTCTCTCATAAAAACCAATCATTCTGCAATAGGCCCACTTATCACTCAAATAATAAATCAGTCTCTACAATCTGGTCATGTTCCACTGCCTCTAAAAACCGCCATCATTAGGCCTCTTCTGAAAAAATCTAATTTGGATCCCGACATTTTTTCTAATTACCGCCCAATTTCACACCTCCCTTTTCTGTCTAAAGTGCTGGAAAAAGCTGTTGCTGCTCAGCTGCAGGATCACCTACAACAACACTCTCTGTATGAGAAGTTCCAGTCTGGATTCAGGGCAGCTCACAGTACAGAGACTGCATTGCTGAGGGTTACCAATGATGTCCTCTTGGCTGCTGACACTGGCTCTCCCTCCATCCTTGTCCTCCTTGACCTCACTGCAGCCTTCGACACTGTGGACCATAGTATCCTCCTCCACCGTCTTCATGTGGAGGTCGGTCTCTGCGACACAGTCCTGGACTGGTTCAAATCTTTCCTCTCCAATAGGCTGGAATGTGTTAGTCTTGGCAACGCCACGTCCCAGACAGTTGTGTCTCCTGTGGTGTCCCTCAGGGGTCAGTTCTGGGGCCCCTGCTGTTTTCCCTTTACATGCTGCCTTTAGGTCAAATTATTAATCAGTTCAACATTTCTTTTCACTGTTATGCCGACGATACACAGCTTTACATCAGGACTGGAGCATCCTCATCTTCCACCTTGTCATCTCCATCTTCACTCACTGCCCTCTCTGCCTGCCTGGAGGAAATAAGGGCATGGATGAATCAGAACTTTCTTCAATTAAACTGCTCCAAGACTGAGGCCATACTGATTGGCACCCCTCACCAGGTACAAACATCTACTATAACAACAATTTCCTTTTCTGGACAAGACATCCCCCTCTCCACCTCTGTTACAAATCTTGGAATAAAAATGGACTCTCATCTTACATTTGAAAATCACATTAAGAGGGATTGTGACATGATTTTTTTACTATTCATAAAATTGCTCAAAATATATATATTTTATCATTTAAATATGTTTGTTTTTGCAAACAAAATGATAAATCACTTTAATTTTGCTTTAAAAGTGATTTTGAACTTCAAGCCGTGTTTAATCATGGGAAATCCCATTACACACGAACGCACCATCTGTGATGTCACACCGGGCAGAGCTCTGGGCTTGTCACAGTGCGCAGGTATGAGCAGCTCGACATGAAGGAAGTCTGATACAGCATCAGACCTAAATTATGCCCCTTTTCCACCGGTCGGCTCGGGTCGGATGTTACGTCATATGTGCGTCGCAGAGACCCCCTTTCATCCTTTCCCACCGGCTATTCCGAGCGGAGCCGCGCGAGATTTCCTGAGATTATCGGGCTGCTTTCAGAGGTGTACTGAAGCGAGCTCACCCGCTCCGGAAGGAGGGAGGAGGAGACGAGAGCTGTTTTTACGGAAGCGAGGGAAGCTACCACGGCAGGACTTTTACATGAATAACACGGTAAAAACAATTGTTATTTTTTAAATTTATAGCAAAGATGGGTCTTCAGCTGAACGTGTCCTTAATAAAATCACGTACTGCTCAAAACTGCACGATTTTAAAAAGTAGTTTCGCCACGAGTAACACGCGGCGCGCGGGCGGCTTTATGTCTTTAAATGTAGCTCAATGAACAGATATAAAATATATTTCATAGCTGACTTTAATAGTACGAGGGCTCCTGAGCTTAACCACGCTTTAATATTGTCACGTATGGTCAAATGTGCTGCATTTAAAGTAGTTTCGCTTTGACTTTTTCCAAAACCTGTGTTTGCACAACGAAAATAAATTATAAAAATTCGAATTTTATTTCAAATAACTCCAACAGGATACATTTCGTGTATGAATATGTTGTGATCACACTAGATTTTTTTGAAAAATATCAGCTTTGTGGTTTTTGATAGAATTGATAATATGTAATACAAAGTAGAAAATAATGGACGTAGGTTGACACATTTATGTCTATAAAACATTGAATTTTATTTCAAATAACTCCAACAGGATACATTTCGTGTATGAATATGTTGTGATCACACTAGATTTTTTTGAAAAATATCAGCTTTGTGGTTTTTGATAGAATTGATAATATGTAATACAAAGTAGAAAATAATGGACGTAGGTTGACACATTTATGTCTATAAAACATTGAATTTTATTTCAAATAACTCCAACAGGATACATTTCGTGTATGAATATGTTGTGATCACACTAGATTTTTTTGAAAAATATCAGCTATGTGGTTTTTGATAGAATTGATAATTTGTGATACAAAGTCTTTATTGTGTTCTTCTTCTAGTGGTGGCTAGTACTGTAGTAAATAGCTTGAGGAACACTACTGCCACCATGTGGTAAGACGAGTAGGATTCTGGACCCCGCCCACAGAAGGGGTACAAAAAAGCTGTGGAAACAGAACATAGATGTGACCCGACCCGAACTGAGCCGACCTGAGCCGATCCAACCCGAGCCGAGCCGAGCGGTGGAAAAGAGGCATAAGATCCTGTTGTTTCTTGTTCCATCACCCAAACTATTTTCTGCTTCCCAAAATGAAGACAAATAGCTCAAATCTTCACATAGATTGCTAAATTCGTCCAGTTTTAAATTGTCCGCTATTAAAGACACCACAGCCCTCTGCCCAGTGTGACATCACATATGGTGCGTTCGAGTGTAATCGGATTTCCCATGATTAAACACGGCTTGAAGTTCAAAATCACTTTTAAAGCAAAATTAAAGTGATTTATCATTTTGTTTGCAAAAACAAACATATTTAAATGATAAAATATATATATTTTGAGCAATTTTATGAATAGTAAAAAAATCATGTCACAACCTTTAAGCTTCTGTTTAAAACTTGCTTCTTCCATCTTCGAAACATCTCCAGACTTCGCCCATCCCTAACTTTTTCCGATGCTGAGAAGCTCGTCCATGCTTTTGTCTCCTCCAGGCTCGACTACTGCAACTCCCTGTTTATTGGAATCCCTGGCAAAAACCTTCAGAAACTTCAATATATTCAAAACAGTGCAGCAAGGATCTTGTTGAGAGTTCGTAAATTTGAACATATTACGCCCATTCTCCATAACCTTCATTGGCTTCCTGTCGCCTACAGAATTCAGTACAAAACTGCTCTCATTACACATCAATGCTTACACGGAACTTCACCAGATTATCTGAAGGATATTCTTATTCCATACTCATCCACCCGCTCGCTGCGGTCACAGAACAGCAATCTCCTTCACATTCCGAGAACCAAATTAAGGACCATGGGAGACCGGGCTTTCAGTGTGGCTGCCCCCGCCTGTGGAACTCTCTTCCTGACTGTCTAAGAGCCCCACAGTCTGTGGTTGACTTTAAGAGCGGCTTGAAGACCTTTCTTTTCGACCAAGCATACTCTACCTCCTCATGATTCTACTTTTGATCTTAGCTGATACTGTTATTGATTTTAATTGTTTTATTATTTGTTTTATTGACATTTAATTCTGTTGCTCCTTGTAGCACTTTGAGATTTTCATTAATGAAAAGTGCGTTATAAATTGAATTCATTATTATTATTATTATTATTAATATGTAAACATTCACTTGAAAAATACAGGGTGGCGCTGTATGGCTCACCTGTGTCTTCTGTGATGGAGTTGCTGCTCAGGGCTCATGAATTACATGCTGTGCTGGGACCTGATAGCCAACAGAACCTTCAAAAGAGACACTGGAAGCAGCAGAGAGCTGAGCCACACTGTTATAAGTGCTCAAATCCTGGATATACATCAAAAACGTGTCCTGCTTGTAATCAGGGCCATGTTCAACAACATGTGCCAGCCCGGTTCCATAATGAGCTCACTCCCACTACTTTGGACACACCTGAAGCCGAAACAGACAATAGAAGCTTCAGTCCATCTGTAGATGCAGCACCCCAAAGGCCATCGGGAAACTTCAGGGGGGGGAGGATATTTCGTCGAGGCAATCCTCCCTCCAGACGTTAACTGAGCCTCACCTTTCCACAAGTGAATTCCACATTCTTGGTCATGTGGAGGACAATGATTCTACTGCCACCTGGAACACCCCATTTAAGACTAAGCTGAACTTTAATGGAACCTGCATCGAGGCGACTCTGGACACAGGCGCTTCACTTTCGGCTGTGCGTGCAGATCTCATTGAAGTTAATAGGATTGGTCCACAAAAAATACGTCAGTGGCAGGGTCCGCCAGTGAGCCTAGCGGACAACGCTCCTTGCCTTCCAGATGGTGTGGCTTGGCTAAGTATTGGCTTTATGAACAAGCGCTTTTATCAACGCTTCGCCATCATCCAAAACCTGTCTTCCCCTTTCATATTAGGGATGGACTTTATGATGAGAGCCTCAGTAACCATCCATATACCGACAAGGACAGTTTTTATTGATGACAGTCCCTGTCCTGCCTTGGATGAAAATGAGGACCACAGTCTTGACCTTTTTCCTGCTGAACAGACTGTTATGTCACTGAACATTTTGTCAGACACTATGGAGTCAAAAGTGGCTGAGGCGAGCCTGGAGGAAACACAAAAATCAGATCTGTATGATCTTCTTTCCCACCACAGCTCCACCTTTGATGGACATCTTGGACACACTACAAGGGCGGAACATGTAATCGATACCGGAACCGCCAAGCCCATAAATCTTCCCCCTTATCGCTCATCGCCAACAAAAAAGCGTTTAATTGAGGATCAAGTGCAACAAATGCTGGAGGACAACATAATTGAACCCTCTACCAGTCCATGGGCGGCTCCAGTGGTGATTGTGAATAGACCTGGTTCTGATCCAAGATTCTGCGTGGATTATAGAGGTTTAAACCAAGTCACACAAAAGGACTCCTATCCATTACCACGAATTGATGAATCCCTCGACTTTCTGGCAAGAGGAAAGTACATCTCAACCCTGGATTTGGCTCGAGGATATTGGCAAGTTGCTGTTGCAGAGGAATCCCGACCAAAAACAGCTTTTGTGTCTCACTGTGGCCTCTACCAGTTCCGTGTGCTGCCGTTTGGGTTATGCAATGCGCCAGCAACATTTCAAAGGCTCATGAACTCTGTGTTGGCGGGCCTGATCTACAAAACATGCGCTGTGTACCTAGATGACATTGTGGTGACATCTCCCACATTCGAGCAGCACTTAAAAGATTTGGAGGAGGTCCTGAACAGACTTGAGGCAGCTGGCCTCACGCTAAAACTGAAAAAATGTCAGTTCTGTCTGAGTGAGTTCACATTTTTGGGTTATCGCATCACACCTGCAGGCATAAAACCTGACCATGATAAAATCAAAGCTGTCATTGATTTTCAGTCACCATCTACAGTAAAACAGGTCAGACAGTTCCTTGGACTCACTGGCTATTATCGGCGCTTTGTCCAAGATTATGCACGGCATGCTGACCCACTCCATAAGCTCACACAGAAGGACACTGTTTTTCACTGGGATGGCAACTGTCAGCAAGCCATGAATGTTTTAAAAGACCGAATCACGTCAGCCCCCGTGTTAAGATTTCCAGACTTTGCTAGACCCTTCTATGTTCATGTTGATGCCTGTGACCTAGGATTGGGCGCTGCTTTGATGCAAAAAGATGAAGAGGGCCGAGACATTGTAGTGTCGTATGCAAGTCGTTCTCTACACAAGGCTGAGAAACCATACTCAACCCCTGAAAAAGAATGTTTGGCCATCATTTGGGCTCTGGAACACTTCAGACCATATGTTGAGGGCCTTCACGTGACTGTTTTCACAGACCACAACAGCCTTAGGTGGCTCATGTCCCGTCCAAACCCTTCTGGCCGGCTGGCTAGATGGTCTTTGAGACTACAAGACTTTGACTTTTCAATTGTTCACAAGCCGGGACAACACAATGCAGTTCCTGATGCTCTTTCCAGGAATCCCCTGCCAAACCAAAGTGACACGCCCATTGATATCCTTCCAGAACACGCTGTTATAGGCAGTTTGGACCTCCGTTCACTGCCCCCAGTGTTATTATCGGATCGTTCGCACATGAGGCAGCTACAACTGGACGACCCTGTGACGGGTCAGCTCCTTAGAGACATCGAATCAGACTCATCAGTTCTGATGGACAATAAATCCCAAGAACAATACACTGTCTATGACAGTTTGCTGTATTACAGGGACCAAAAGACTATGTGCAGTTTGCACCCATTAAAGGAACTCAAACTTTTTGCCCCAGCATCTCTTCGTGGAACCCTGCTGAGCTATTACCATGACCACCCCACTGCTGGCCATCTTGGTGTTTCCAAAACCCGGATGAGACTACGACACAGGTTCTTTTGGCCTGGCATGGCAGGTGATGTCAAACGTTATGTCACCTCTTGCTCGGTCTGCCAACTCACAAAACCAAGTCAACAGAAACAAGCTGGTCTCATGGTCCCTATTGTGCCCAAAAAAACCTGGGAATACACAGGAGTGGACTTTGTGGGTCCCTTGCCCCGTACT
>JBBPBX010037714.1:2856-30776 GCA_038048925.1 Garcialebias charrua | reverse complement strand
CTAAAGTCATTTCTATCTCCTAAACCACTCATTGGATATTTTTACTGCTTTCAGAATGTAATTATAAAGGGCTTTTTTACTAAACAATTGCTTGTATAGCACATTTGAGATGAAATTCGATTTTTTATAAATTTTTTAAGACATGCAACACGGTCGCACTAGCATAAAATTAGCATCGTTTTTTGTTCCATCTAAAGTCATTTCTATCTCCTA
Organism: Garcialebias charrua; assembly: GCA_038048925.1. NCBI lineage: Eukaryota > Metazoa > Chordata > Actinopteri > Cyprinodontiformes > Rivulidae > Garcialebias > Garcialebias charrua. Next base: position 30,563 of record JBBPBX010037714.1, on the reverse strand, counting down.
AACCACTCATTGGATATTTTTACTGCTTTCAGAGTGTAATTATAAAGGGCTTTTTTACTAAACGATTGCCTGTATAGCACATTTGAGATGAAATTCGATTTTTTATTAATTTTTTAAGACATGCAACACGGTCGCGCTAGCATAAAATTAGCATCGTTTTTTGTTCCATCTAAAGTCATTTCTATCTCCGAAACCACTCATTGGATATCTTTACTGCTTTCAGAGTGTAATTATAAAGGGCTTTTTTACTAAACGATTGCCTGTATAGCACATTTGAGATGAAATTTGATTTTTTATTAATTTTTTAAGACATGCAACACGGTCGCGCTAGCATAAAATTAGCATCGTTTTTTGTTCCATCTAAAGTCATTTCTATCTCCTAAACCACTCATTGGATATCTTTACTGCTTTCAGAGTGTAATTATAAAGGGCTTTTTTACTAAACGATTGCCTGTTTAGCACATTTGAGATGAAATTCGATTTTTTATTAATTTTTTAAGACATGCAACACGGTCGCGCTAGCATAAAATTAGCATCGTTTTTTGTTCCATCTAAAGTCATTTCTATCTCTTAAACCACTCATTGGATATTTTTTCTGCTTTCAGAGTGTAATTATAAAGGGCTTTTTTTACTAAACGATTGCCTGTATAACACATTTGATATGAAATTCGATTTTTTATTAATTTTTTAAGACGCAACCGGGTGGACCTAGCTGCGGTTTAGCTCTGTATATTTTGTAATTTATAGCTCCTAACCTAAACCACTTTCAATCAAAAGATTAATAAATTATATTCATGTCCTTACTTCTGAAGTCAATCCTGTGTTCGTTCAGGTCGCTGTCGATGTAATCCTCCTTGACAAATGCTGTCTAATCACAGAGTTGGTCGTGACGCTTCTGTTTGTCAAATCCTGCCTTTTCATCTGGACAAATCTCACACAAGCTCTGAAAACTGGGTTTTTTTGGTGCAGGAAATCAATGTCCAGACAAATTGGCGTTCGAAGAACCCCCGCACACACAAATATTAACCATTATTGGACCTTTTTCACTTCAATACAACTCGATACAAAACAACAACTTCCGACTATGACGCCCCCTCTACCTTCGTCACGTGTCACGTGACTCCAAAACCGCGCGTTTTTTTTTAGGTTCAGTTTTTTTTCCCCTGATTTATGTCTGTAAGGCTATTGGTATTAATTTGGAAAGCAGGGAGGATTATCAAAATTACTTATTACCTCTAAATATTATGTTTCTGCCCAAAAAACTAACATGAAACATGCACTTTAAGTACATTAAAGCCTTATAATTACACTCTGTAAGCAGAACAAACTATACACCGATTGGTTTCGAAGCTATTTATAACATACCGTAAACAGAAATAAAACCAGAAGCTAACACGAGACGGGTCCGTCTCTGAAAACACGAATAAAAAATCGAATCTCATCTCAAATGATTCATCCAGGACATAGTTAAGTACATTAAAGCCTTATAATTACTCTGTAAGCAGAAGTAAATATACACCGATTGGTTTTGAAGCTATTTATATCATAAACAGAAGCTAACAGAAGCTAACACGAGATGAGTCCGTCTCTGAAAACACGAATAAAAAGTCGAATCTCATCTCAAATGATTCATCCTGGACATAGTTAAGTACATTAAAACCTTATAATTACACTTTGTAAGCAGAAAAAAATATACACCGATTGGTTTCAAAGCTATTTATAGCATAAACAGAAATAAAACCAGAAGCTAACAGAAGCTAATGCTACTAAAAGATCTTTTTTTTTTTATCTCAAACATCTAATAAAGCTACTCACTTATAAACGTCCACATTGTGATTACATTCTGCAAGTTTCAGAAAAATCTGCTGAGTGGTTCTTGACTTATCTTGCTAACAAACAGCTAAGAAACACAGAGCTAAACGAAGTTACATCCAGACCAGGAGGCCGACAGAGTCAGTCCAAGCAGAGGAGGTTTTTTTCGGACACATGAGCTGGAAACGGTCAGTATACTCCTCTGGAAGTGTCCCCTAGCGACCGAAACAGGTACTGCACTGTGCCCCTAGCGGCCGAAAGTGGTACTGCAACATTTTCTGCCAAAGTGAAAAACTGTCATAACTGAGGCAAAAATTGGTCTAAAAATATGGAAAAAAAATTCCATAAATAGGTTGCACTGGTGTATAGGTCGCAGGCCTTGAAAAATAAAAATAAAAAGGTGCGACCTATACACCAGAAAATACAGTATTGTATATATATTTTGAAAATTTTATTTTGAAAAGCAAAGTTGCGTAGCTTCTGGCAGTTTCCGGTTTTACTAGCTGCAGAGGCTACAGCATCCCTGTACTCTCTAAAAAAGCTAAGTCTGGTCCTCTGGACATTCAAAAAACAAAACAAAACTGTTCATAGTACAACTTACTGTTACTGTGTGTACTGTGAATGTGGTTTTATGTCGTAAACAAATACATACAGAGGATGGACCGAGCTGGAAGGCGGTTTTACGATGTAAACTCAATGGAGAATACGGAGGAGGGACGGAGGAACGGCTTCACTAGCATACCAGTAGGTTATTAACTCATTTTTCCCTTCATTATCGCTCCCAAATGTATGTGTGTTTTGATAATTATGTAGGGTACTGTGTTAGGATAAGCTAAGTGCTTGGTAAAATACAGTACTGTACATATAAGTTGAAGTATTTACGTATGTTCCGACTTACGTCGAAATTCGATTTACGGCGCAGCGTAGGAACGGATCTCCATCGTAAGTCGAGGAATACCTGTATAGTATAATAAATAAAGTCCAGGGGCCTCATGTATCAAAAACCTGCGTGGATTTCCTACTGAAAAGTGATGTACGGTGAAATCCAGAAAAGTGTCTACGCACAAAAAGATCCAGATTTATCAAACTGTGCGTACACCGGTATCCACGCACATTCCTTTTGTACATCACAATTGACGTGGAACTGAGCGCACGTGAGACACCTCCCCTGACACGCCTTCATTTACATATGTTAAACAGATGCAAATTACTTCCTGCATGTGTGAAGGACATGTTTGTTTGATCCCTGCGCGATCAGAAATGATTTCTAGATTCGGGAAAATAATGAATTTAATATAATATGAGTGAGGACAAACATCCTAAGTAAGAATAGTAATAAAATGTGTTCATCATGCAAAGAACGAGTGATTGTGTGTCGGTATTTGTGTGCGCGCGCACCCTGCTGTGGTGCGCGAACCGGCTCATTCATTCATTCTGTGTGGAAATATTAACTTTGCGCACGAGTTTATTACCATTATTACTGTAAACACAGAGGAACTTACTTGGATGTTTGCTAGAACATAGATCTTTGTTTATGTAGATGATGTGAAGAAACGAGTCTGTGCGTCTTGGTGGAGACATTTCATGACATCACGTGATGTTGGCGTCTCCAGACGCTGCGCCCTCCGCAGCCCTGTGCGCAGTCTGTCTGTGAAGCTTTTACTCTCCTACAAGTTATATAAGGTGTACTTTCACGTGTCATTTTGGAGAAATCTACAATAAACGCAGATAATGAAACACCTCCAGCTGCCGTGTCGACACCGGTGAGGGTGCGCGCGCGCTCCAAGCGCGACCACTCAGCCTTTGGAATCATATGGATGAGACATTCCATTGGACATGATCCGGCTTTGTGTGGACTGGACTGCACAGTCCCGATCGACCTGCAGCTCCCTCTGTGGAACAGTTTGACCGCTGCTTCTGTATGCACGCGTGATGCACGGCTCCCCAGAGCGCAGCAGCAGTGCCAAACTGAAAAATGATTATTTCTGAAAACGGCTGATAAGCCATATCCTAGATCAGAAAATTATATCTGTTTCTAAATAAATGCTCTGCGTGTTACACTATTTATTATATTCTCCAGTAAGGCTGAATGAATCCGTTCCTGTTAAATTTATTTTTGGCACAACTTTGCGCGTCCTTTATTTCACTGCGTCATGTGGATGTAATACTTGTTAATCGTGTGTTTGGAGGGAATATTAATCATTTTCACATCATGAACAGTTAATAATAATAATAATAATAATAATAATAATAATAATAATAATGAATTCAATTTATAACGCACTTTTCATTAATGGAAATCTCAAAGTGCTACAAGGTGCAACATATTTGAATGTCAATAAGACAAATAATAAAACAATTAAAATCAACAACAGTATCAGCTAAGATCAAAAGTAGAATCATGAGGAGTAAAGTATGCTCGGTTGAAAAGAAAGGTCTTCAAGCCGCTCTTAAAGTCAACCACAGACTGTGGGGCTTCAGTTTCTCTGAAACACCTGTAAGTGTCGCCAAAGGAACAAGAACCACAGAAACGTGCGTACGCCTGCTCGGGAGCTTGCGTGGATATGTACCTGGATGCGCATATATTCACGTTCAGTTCAGTTTTGATACATACGGGGTTTTGCGTGGAAAGTGACGTGCGCAATGTTTTTGTGCGCACGCACGGTTGATACATGAGGCCCCAGTTGTTTTTATCTTGAACTTTTTTTAAATTTTCATTATAGCCACGTTTTCCTATTACATGATACAACAGCCAACCTCATGCCATACACCTGTTACTACTCTACTGCCATCAAGTATTGCAGTTTTTTTTTTTTTTCAGTCATAATGAATGGAAACTGTCATATCTCAGTCAAAAATGGTTTATAAATATGGGGGGAAATCCATAAATGTCACTTCGGCCTATAAGTCGCAGGGCATGTAAATTATGCAAAAAACTGTGACTTACAGGCTGAAAAATACAGTAGTTATTATTTTTCTCCTTCTCTTTTTAAATTGTGCATGTTTTCAGTGTTGAATTTGTTTAATTAAACTGTTTTGTTTTCAAGTTCACAGTTTTTTGTTTGCCAGTAGAGATAGGTTTTGCGTGGGAACAATTAAATAACTTTTTGTCTTGGGTTAGATTTAGATAACAAACAGGTCAGTGCTTTTATTGAGGCAAGAACGAACTTGATGTATCCAGTAATTGTTATAAAACTACATTTACTACCAAAATTTATGATGAAAATGACAGTAATCTATCACTTTGCAATTAGTTGCTCTGAACTGATATACAAGAGGTTTCCGCTACGTTGCAGCTCAGTGTCGTGATGGTATTAAAAAATAGTGATGGTATTAAATAATAATAATAATAATAATAATAATAATCATTTTATTTAAAAGCGCCTTTCAGGACACCCAAGGACACTTAACAAACCAATACAGTGCAAACATTATCAGTGACGAATTGAAATATAAAAAATACATCAAGATTATAAAATGCAAAATAATAAAAACACATTTAGTAAAGTTAATGATAAGCTAGTCTAAAGAGATGTGTTTTCAGGGCTGTCTTGAACAGAGAAAGGGAGGTGGTGTTGCGAAGGTCTGGCGGTAGGGCGTTCCAGAGGTGAGGGGCAGAGCAGGTGAAGGCCCTGCTCCCCATGGTGGAGAGGCGGGCAGAGGGTACATGGAGATGTAGTGAAGAGGAGGATCTGAGAGAGCGTGATGGGATGGAGATTTGTAGGAGGTCAGATAGATAAGGAGGGGCAAGGTTGTGGATAGCTTTGAACGTGAGAAGTAGAATTTTGAAGATGATGCGTGATTTAACCGGGAGCCAGTGGAGCTGCTGCAGGACAGGAGTGATGTGGTTATAGTAGGAGGTTTGAGTGATGACACGGGCAGCTGAGTTCTGGACCATCTGTAACTTGTGGAGAGATTTGTTGGGGAGGCCGTAGAGAAGGGAGTTGCAGTAGTCAATATGGGAAGTCACAAGACTGTGCACCAGGATGGCTGTGGAGCGGGTGTGAGAGACGGACGGAGACGGTTAATATTACGGAGGTGGAAATAGGCAGACCGAGTAATATTGTTCATGTGTGAAGTGAAGGAGAGAGTGGTGTCGAGGATGACACCGAGGCTCTTGACCTAAGGGGAGGGGGATAGAAGAGAGTTGTTAAGGGGGACGAGAAGATGTCCTGATTTTGAAATAGAGTTTTTGGTACCAACAAGAATTATTTCTGTTTTGTTACTGTTTAGTTGAAGGAAATTGTTAGAAAACCAGTGATTTAGCTCAATGAGACAGTCTGTGAGGATGGAGGGTGGGTGGGTGGAGTTAGGTTTTGATGACAGGTAGAGCTGTGTGTCATCAGCATAACAGTGGAAATGGATGCCGTATTTGCGGAAGATGTGACCTAGAGGAGGGAGGTAAATGATGAAGAGGAGGGGTCCGAGGACAGAGCCTTGGGGGACACCCGTGGAGACAGGGGAAGACTGAGAGCGGAAGGATTTAAGCTGAATGAATTGAGTACGGTCAGAGAGATAGGAGGTGAACCAGTCTAACGGGGTACCTGAGATGCCGATGGAGGTTAGTCTGTTGAGGAGGATAGAATGACAGATGGTGTCGAAGGCAGAACTTAAATCCAGAAGAATGAGGATGGACAGAAGACCAGAGTCAGCAGCAAGAAGAAGGTCGTTAGTAATTTTTACTAGAGCTGTTTCTGTGCTATGGTGGGGGCGAAAACCAGATTGAAACTCTTCATAAATGTTGTTGTTGGACAGGTGAGAGTGAAGTTGACTAGCAACAGTTTTTTCAAGGATCTTGGAGATGAAGGGCAGATTGGAGATCGGACGAAGATTACTGAAGTTGGTGAAGTCAAGACCTGGTTTCTTGATGATGGGGGTGATGGCAGCAGATTTGAAGGCTGTGGGAACAATGCCAGAGGTTAGGGAGGAGTGGATGATATTAGTGATGATAGGGAGCAGAGATGGGAGACAGGATTTAACAAGAACTGTGGGGAATGGGTCAAGTTGACAGGAAGAGGACTTGGACTTGCTGATAATGTCAGCAATGTCATCAGCAGAGGGGAGGGAGAAGACAGAGAAAGGGAGGGAGGGGGGAGTTCAACAAGGATGCTGGGGGCAGTATTTGGACCAAGGTGTTTATGAATTGAAATAATCTTTTCATTGAAATATGACATAATGGAGTTGTAAAATTCTGTGGAAACCATGTGAGAGGGCAGGGAGTTAGGAGATGAGACAGAACGGTGAAGGAGAGAGAACGATGTCTTTGAATTACCAACATTGGAACTGATGATGTCAGAGAAGTAGCTGGTTTTGGCTTGAGAAATACTGTTCTTGTAATGGATGAGGTGGTTTGTATAAAGTTCCTTGTGAATTGTGAGACCGGATTTTTTATAAAGACGCTCTAGCCGCCGACCTTTGGATTTCAAGTAGCGGAGTGCTGGAGTGAACCAGGGTGCAGAGTTGGAGAAGGAAACGGTCCGGGTTTTCAAAGGAGCAACAGAGTTAATGATGTTGGTGAGGCTGGTGTTGTATAATGTGACAAGATCATCTGGGTTGGAGTAGCTGAAACTGGAGAGGGTATTATTAATATGAGATAAAAGAGTGTCATGGTTGATATTCTTGATATTACGGAAGGAAATGGTGCGTTGAGGTTTATCTGAGGAAAATTTAAGATTAACATTGAATGAAATCATCAGGTGATCAGTAAATGGGAGTTCATCAGAAGAACAGTTAAGAGGAGAAAGTCCAGAGCAGCAGAGTAAGGGCCAGTTTACACGGCGCATATTTTGAGTGTAACCGCTACTTAATTGCGACTTTGCTTATCGCCTACACGACGCTGCTGGCCCCCCTCTTTGACTCCGATACTTTTCTGATCCTGCTCTTAAGGTGGAAGTTTTTCGCTGACCCCCCGCTGATAATGTAAACATCTCCCGTGGAGCTTTTGTGTCAACCACATGCGCGCAGCCCGCATGCGCGGACAGTCAGGGCAGGCTGACATTTCACGTGTCACGCTGCAAAATATAACAGTTTAACAATAATAAACAGTATTTATGTTGGCGTGGGAGATGTATAAATTTATCTGAACTGTACAGTATCTATCTGGACTCGTTACATTTTTTTAAACAGTGCGTAACATGCTGTGAAAATGAAGACACCAGGTTTATTTTTTATTTATTTATTTATTTATTCAGCACCACAAAGTTTACAACACAAACACTGAGAATTAAACTGAACACACTATTAAAACACGTGAACCGAACTGTTAATGAACTGGACTCTTGCTATGTGTTCATCTGGACCCCATCAGAACCGCCGAACCGTCTGCCTGTTTGTTAACGACAGCTTCTCCACCTGGCAGAAATAAATAAATAAAAACTCTGTTGTTGTGTGATCAAAGTAAACACAAGCAAACATTATATTAAGAACGTTGATTTACCTGCTGTAAGTCAGCTGTTTATCACGGAGGAAAGTCAGACTTCATCCTCATCGACTCAGTTCTGGTCCACAGTCCACTCAGCGTCTGGTGTGCAGCTTGTTAGATGAAGAGAGTCCCGCTTGGTGTCAAATCTGTCGACTCTTATCCAAAATCCAGCTTTAACTTAATGTTAACATGTTGTTAGCTCAACTTTTAGCACAAAAGAAAGTAGCAGACTGCCAGCAGAGTGACGCAGCACGCATGCGCAGTGGGTGATGGTTCAGCAGCATGCATGCGCAGTGGGTGTAAGGGGGGGGCATGAGGGAGGGGGGAGATTCGAGCAGATCCGTGTCGACGCAAAACTTTTAAACTAATTAACATGCCCAAAAGCTACGTTTCCCCCACACAGTGTCCGTGTAAACAGGGCCTAAGTCCAGTGAGTGACCCATCTTGTGTGTTGGAAAGTTGATGAATTGTTGAAAGCCACAGCTATCCAGGCAAGATGTGAAGTCTCTGGTGAGGGGGTTGTTCAAATCATCAAAATGAATGTTGAAATCCCCTAGCAGGATGACATTGGGTGAAAGAGCAGTTAAATGGGCCATTAGTCCAGCAAAGTCATTCATGAATGAGCTATTCAGTTTTGGAGGGCGGTATATTGTTGCCACCACGGTGGGTGTTGGGCCAGCGAGCAGACACACAGGCTGTGTCTCAATTCATGGGCTGGGTCCTCATGAGTGCGCATTTGTCGGCCGCATACGTCATTGCCCCGCGCGGAGGACTGTCCCAATTCGAAGACTCCTCCTCATGCGGCCGAGGAATGCGTCCTACTTCCTGTCGAAATCTGAGGATGCATTCGTGAATCCTTCCAGACGGAGGCTATCCCAGAATTCATAGCGCCAGCAGAGATTTCGCGGCGGGGGTGGGACTTTCTGCGTGCAGAGTCGGGGCTGCTGTGTGTTGTTGAGTCATCAGCTCGTTTTAACAACAACCTCAGCGCGAATATTCATTGAACCTTTATTTAGTCATCTCAAACAACCTCAGCTCGAATATATCTCATTAAAATTTAACTTCAGAAACGACAAAAAAAATTGTGTTTGCTGAATATACAGTATATTAGTGTTTCTGAGTTTACTGTTTTTGAAGAACTGATTACAAATCAGATTATTTTACACGTGCGTAGCAAGGATTTTCCGAGGGGAAATCTTTTAAAAGCCAGAGTGGACCAGTGAAAAGCAAGTTGCCCAGTAGCTCAATTGGTTAATCAACGTGCGGTTGGCGCAGAGATACTTTTCTCGAAGCTGGTTCGAATCTCACTCGGTACGGTTAAAACTTATTTTACGTTTGTCTTTTATTGGATAAAAAAAAAGAAGGAGTTTCACAAACTCCTTCCTTTTAATCTCAGTCCTCATTTTTTTATCCAATAAAAGACAAACGTAAAATAAGTTTTAACCGTACCGAGTGAGATTCGAACCAGCTTCGAGAAAAGTATCTCTGCACCAATCGCAGGTTGATTAACCAGTTGAGCTACTCGACAGCTTGCATTTCGTAGGTCCACTCTGGGTTTTAACAGATCGCCCCTTATAAGCTGATTTGTAATCAGTTCTTAACAAACAGTAAGCTCAGAAACACTAATATATATACATGTATTCAGATAAATAATATATTTTAGCGGCGTCCCTTCTCTTTCCACACACACCAAGCGGCACACAAGAACTTCCCACCCACTTCAAGAGAACGCCCCACCCACTTCAATGCCGGCTCTCCTGAAGGCTAGACCGTCCCATTTCAGCAGTTTCGCTCAGCCCACCCGGTCTTGTGAGTGCGTGGCCTACTCGGCCCAGCTAGGCTGGGTCCTCATGAGGACGCAGCCCCTGAATTGAGACACAGCCACAGTGTGCTCAAAGGAGGAGGAGGGTGGGGTGTGAACCGGAGTGACCTTCCAGTTCTCGCGGTGAATTATCGCGAGACCACCCCCTTTCCCTGATGCTCGGGCCTTGGCGATGTAAACAACCCCGGTGGAGTGGACTCGTTCAGATGAAAAAGTCGTTTTGTTGTTGCCACGTTTCTGTTAAACAGAAGAAATCCAGTTTTCGGTCGGATATTATATTGTGAACTAGCTGACCTTTGCCCGTGAGGGAGCGAACGTTTAGAAGTCCAAACTTCACGGAGGAGGCGGAAGTAGTGACCGGAGCATTAGCCGACCGAGCTAGGTTGGCTAACGTGCTGCTGCTGTTAGCTGACCGAGCGTTGTGGCGTGAAGAATGGCGAGAGTCAGACCAGATGGAGGTTATGGGATGAGCCTTGTCAGCGTTCAGTCGACGGCGCGAGCCCCGGTGGATGTATCTCCGACGAGGAAAGAAGGCAATTTCCTCCAGAGGGAGCACAGGGGGGACAGCCGGTAGGAAACGAAGACGAAGCAGCTCCACGGCCGAATAATGGAGCAGACCAGACGCTGGGTGGTGTTGGATCAGAAGCAGCAGAGTCCAGACGAGAGCAGGCAGCAGGTAAATCCAAGTAAAATCCATGTTTGTTGATGAGTAGATATGCCCAGGCAAGGGTCGGTGAAAAAACAGCAGAAAGTACTGAATAAAACAAAGCAAGAAAAAAGTACAAGGAGCAGCGGCAGCGAGATGCGCACGCGTTCACCCTGAAGGATAATACACAGTTCTATATGTTAATCTGATTGAAACTAATACACAACTGTTATATAATTAATACACAAGTGCTCTATAATCAAGGTATTCACAACTGTTTTACAAATGTTTATGCAATCATGTCTTATGTGCCTTAAAGTAGCTTAGACAACATTATAATACACACTTTTAGATCCAACAAAGAGAAGGTTAACATGTTCAGGAGATGATGCACTTTGCGGTCTTCACAGGCCTTAGGGGGGAAGGGCAAGACACAACTCAAACTAAATATACAGTAATGCTGAGTACTTATAAAACACACACACACTAGTAGACCACTAAGTGACCAATTAGTGTAACTGGACATTAAATTACATTAAAGATCATACACTACACACATAGATTAGAGCTGTTCTGATACTTTCTGACTGAGCAAACATGCAGAACAAAAAGAGCTGACTTTCAGTAGACTTCTCCTCAGCCATATATCTACAAGGCAGTGATGTTTTTGTTGACGTGACGTTAACTTAAAATTTTCGTCAACGCCCCCTTTTTTCATGACAATAACGAGACAGTAACTAAATAAACATTGCTCTTTAATGATTAAAACGTGACGAAATGTGTGTGAGTTTTCGTTGACGAGACGAGACTGAACGAAAATGTTAGTCGGTGGTCCGTCAATAATTTATATTTCTGCTCATAATTATATTGTGTCGGAAAGTCAGCTGTTTGGTCACGCCCACCACCGTGGTGTTGATGCAGCACAGCCAAGCGCTGCGCGCTCACCTGTGACTTACTGGACCATGGAAGATCATGCTGCACGAAGGGGCTCGGTCGGTGGCTGCAAGCCCACTTGCCCAGAAAGGATTTATGGACTTATTTTTGTATTTAACCCAACACAACTGTGAGTGAAGAGAAGAACCGAATATATGTACTGTATTTTTTTTAAATAAATCCTGTCCTTGTTTGAAGCTGACTGTTTGGGCTGCTGTGTGGGTCAGTCAGGTTCTGGTTCTGTCCAGGATCTGCTGTGGACCGAACGGTTCGAGACGGTTCCGAGAGAGTCCGTCGTTGTTTTCGACAGTTGAATTGCTGTGTAGCTGAGCGTTGATCTTAGTGTACCAATGTGATTTGCTATATTTTCAGAATTTTACTGCTCTGTTAATAAGCGTTTTTATGTGTTGAAAAGTCCGGAAACTTTTGCTAACTGATAGCTACTTTCTGTTCAAAATGGCCGTGGCGTTTGTTTATGTATTGTGATTGGTTGTCGGGGCTGTGTAGAGACACTGTGATAGGTCAGAGGGAAAGAACTACAACTCCCATGACAACTTGAGTTAAGAACTGCAAGTTCTGTGATTGGTTGCGTCAGCTCACTGTGTGACGTCAGCCGTGACTCCACACATGCACACTGACACTCACAGGAGAAAAAGCTTCGCTTCTCGGCCTTTTGGCTTAGATCAAGTGTAGCACAGGAGAAAAAGCTGTTCTTTTTCTTCAGAGAGTAAATAAATGAAGTTATTTCAGCGTTTGTCACATCCAGGTACAAAACTCATCCAAAAAGTGGATTTTTATCGTGTTGTTCAGTAACCATCGTGATTAAAATAAAAACTATCTCTCCCTTCGAGATGATGACTGGTCGACAAAACACCTGACTTGATTTATAATAACTGCATAAAGTATTGTCAGATAAATTCTATTATATTATACAGTATTATATTATCACATACAAGTACTGTTAGTGAAACTTGGAGAATGCAGGCCAACATATGTCTGGGGGGCATGTAACAACCCCTTTGTCCCAAGCACACACAGAGCCACTCCACAAAACTTCAGATCTTCAGGAGACAGCTTGGGGCATAAATTGCCAAGGCAACCAATGCTAATCAGTGGCTGGCCAATCAGTGGCCAGAAGAAGCAGAGTCAAACATCTCCATAATAATGCAGGTCACCTAGATGATTTTGCATTTGCATTCCAGGAGAGACAATAGAAACAGGAAAGGTCTGTTTGCTCAGTTTGAATCATTTTTACATACAGAGCTTGGGACAAATGGCTGTTACATGGGATGGAGCTGCACACAAAATGGGATTAAAATTCCTCAAACTGTAATTTCACAGTTTCTGTTAAAAAAACCGTACTCAAGTTAATTTGTAAAGACTAATATGTTTTTTTTTAAAGACTAAAACTAGACTTAAATTTTTTAAGTTTTTGTCGATTAAATCTTAACTAAAACCATTAAATATAGAAATGACTAAAACAGACTAAAACTAAGAAGTATTTTAATCTATAAGACTGTGACTAAAACTAAAATCAAAATGGCTGTCAAAAACAACACTGCTACAAGGTCGTAAAACTGACAAACAAGAGATGCACCAGGTCTCTTATCAGTGCCCTAAGCCAATCAGAGGCCAGGAGAGACACAAACTGCATCATGATATCCCCAAACTACACAGATTTGAGCAGCGTTCTTTGAGGACCTCGCCGCGGACAGGTCTGTGTTCATGCTCACAATTCTCTGTGCACAAAGAATTGTTTTATTCATGCTGTACCTCTGTTAACCTGTAAACCTGTGTCTGTCCAAATAAATCTTTATCATTTTACAAGAGAGACTGGTCATTGAACACCGTTGGAAAACCCCACACAAAATGTATCCAAATGACAGACGCTCCCCCTCTTTTTGGAAGAAGTTCTTCTTGGGCTGCCTGCGCAGCTGTTTCGCCTTCTTGGGCTGCCTGTGCTGCTGTTTCTCCTCGTTTTTCATGCTCCTCCTGCGTCTCCATTGCTCTCGAGTTTAACAACGTGTGTCGCAAACCCGCGCGTGCGTCAAACATAAAGCAGCGCCGTCATGTCGCAAAACTGCAACATGAAGCTTCTTTGCGACAGTTATTTTTTATTTATCACGATAGAGACGATAGAAGGAAAATAGCGCGATAGACACATTTCTATCGTCCCCACGATATATATCGTCATATCGCACAGCCCTAATATATATATATATATATATATATATATATATATATATACAACCGTAACTTAAAATAAAACACATACCTGGGGGAGAAGAGTAAAATACATCAACCTCCTCTCAAACTCACTCTCCCTGCACTCCAGCCTAAATGTGAAATAAAAACAGTGTTCCACTATACTGTGCTGGGTCTGCACCGGTTGTTCCCGCCAAAATAAAACAAAGAAAAATATAATAAAACTGGTTATAAAAACCCACAATGATAGTCAAAACTTCAAAAATAACACACTAACAAACAACAATAAACAACACATAGTAAGAACCTCGACATAAACAACAGCATCCGTACAGAAAATGAACATATCTCACAGCAGCAAACTTTCCTCTGACTTACCCACAGCAGCGTAGGACAACGCTGTGAGGGAAAAGTGGAAAGCAGAAGCTATGAGAGCTGAACAGAGCTACGGAAGCCCAGGAGGCACAAACGAGGCAGAGTGCAGAAAGGCAAAATCAACAACTAAAAAAACTGAATAAGATAAAATTCACAAATTCTCAACATAAAATGAATTAAAAATATTTAATAAAAGCACATTTGTAACTCTGTTACATTCACCCCCACTGAATTTTATCGATTGAACATCAACTACACAGCATACATCAGCAGAAATAACACAAATCACAGATCACCTGGGGTCGATATTAAGAACACAGACAACTAATGTATCCCTTAAGGATGAAGTGGTATGAGGGTAGCGCTTATCCTTCAATCCATCAACTGCCTACAGGGTGCCTTGTACACCCCACAAGACCCTAACACACAGTGTAGGACAGGCTCAATAAACAATACAAAATGAGAATATCATGTCCAGACAAAAACGTCAGATCCAAAAGATTACAGTATAGGCTAGTCAGTGAATAATTCAATCAGTAAAGGCTTGGAAAATCGATTTGCAAACAGCTTTAATATCGAACTAGTTCTGAACAATATCCTACTTGGACATAGTCTGTATGATCCTGTTCACCGGTTTGACTAGGCGACCGAATTTATACCTAACTTCTGTCTGTGTAGTGTAGTCATCATAGTGCATAGTTGAGGTCTGGTCAACAGTATGCAGAATAGCAGAAGTACCATCTGTATGGCCCACAATACTAAGGCTGGAATCTGGGCCCCTCATGTCCACCGGGACGTTCACAATGGTCATAATGGTAGAGTCACCTCCCACAGATTGACTTGTCATGTCGCCCACGAGCGAAACTGAACAGTGTGTGGGACCGGAGGTCATGCTCTGTAATAGACCTTTTACCAGTTGACGTCATCGCGCATGCGCACTCACATTTTTCCATAATTTTCCGGAAGCAGGGTGTCACGCGTCTAGTGTTGTCAGTACTGCCAACGGTCGCGGTGGGGAAATATGACTTTTATTGTGTTTATAATTGTTCCAGGCAACGTAAACGTGTAAAAGAAGAAGGTGAGACTTGTTCGTTTTACAACGTCCCTCTAGGAAAGTCGAGTAAAGCGACTAAAAGAAGGAAGATGTGGAGAAAGATGTGGCTTCAAGCGCTTCCCCGGCAGGACTTCACCCCGACACAAAGCATCAACGTGTGTAATCAGCATTTTTTATCTGGCATGGACATTAATGATCCAAGCTCCGTGGATTACGTTCCAACATTACATCTTGGATATGGGAAACAGACAAAACAGAGAACCTCCCGCAGCTGAACAACATGCTACTGGACAGCTGCTAAGCTAGCAGCTAGCTAGTTCTACGAGACCTCTCTGTACCTGTCCACTGCCTGTGTTGAAGTTTCAACCTGTTTCAACCTGCAACATGCAAAGAGATTCTTCCTTCAACCCCACTGAAGAACAGGTCAGTAAAATGTCAAACATTCAGCCCTGTAAAAATGAACAGACCACTGCACTGTTAGCTTGTTATCATTTGAAGTCTTTCTGCGTTGAAAAAATGTACAGTATAGTTTCCACAGGACAAACATGTTTTATTAACATTATTTGAGGTCTAACAGCACTGCATCTTTGAAAACATTTCAGCCATTTCTCTGTTTCTGTAAGTTATTCGCACAGCTTTGCTGTGAGCATTGGTGCAATGCTGTCACAGAAAAAAAAGCAATCCTGTCATCAATGTATATAAGCATACAGTTTAACTATACACAAGACTGTTTTGTTTATTGTCAAATATGAATTAATACTTTGTTTTACAGCAACTGGCCACCAACTCCTTGCTGACAAAGGGTTTGATGTCAAGTCAGAGGTGGAAAAAGGGAAGCTAGTCTGAACCTGGCCACCTCTCTGCATCCAGGAAACACAAGCAGTACACTGAGGAAGAGGTATGTATTGTACAAGGAGTGTATTGTACATTTATGGACCTGTCAGGCCTGTCATGATCCAAATATATATATTTTAAATAAATTCTGTCGACCGTGACATCACATTGGTTGAAGTTTTTGAAGGACATCACGCTAATCCAATGAAAACTCACAGCACTGCTCAGCTGGCTCAGTCATTCCCTCCCCAGTTTGACCAAATTTATATACTGTATTCAAATCCATGTTTATTACAGTAATTGATTACTGAAATAGTCCACACATCCCAAAACACATTGATTGTAGTACATAAAATTTAGACATGAACACACCAACCTTTAAATATAAAATATATATATAGAAGTGTAACTTTTGTTTAGTTAAGTTTTTTAATCTGTTAATATACAAATGCTTAATATACAATGTTAATATGTTAATATACAAATATACAGTACAAATACATTTTATGATTTTGAATCTCACTAGATAAAGAAAGAGCGTTTACAACAAAAACAGGTCAGTCTCTCTTATCATGGTGACCTAATCAGGCCGAAAGAAAATCCTCTTTGTGACTCTGCTGTTGTCAGATCTGTTCTCTAGTTTATAGTCCAGCTCTCTGGTCATCCAATGACTTAGCACCAGAACCCCATAAACATTAAATATTAGCAGGTTACTTTCTGTCCTTTAACAAGTGAAATGGCAAACACATCTTCTGGTATGTGTTGTTTCTGTTTGTGACTGATATAAATAATGTGTGAGCAGTGAGCCATTGTTCACTGCATGACTGTTTGTGTGTATCTGCCTCAATTAAATGTGATTGTGCTTGTGAGACATTTAAAAATGTTTTGAACTTCTGGCAGGTCTCTCTGATGGCGTGGAGACTGGACAGGGCCCGCGGTCGTCAGCTACTTCATCTGCCGGAGGGTCTGGTTCGACAAACCACAGCCAGTGCTTTGAGCATACCTCAAAAGAAATAAACATGAAGTTTTAAATTCTAGACAAAATAAAGGAATTAAAGAAACATACAGATAAGTGTTAGTGGTTTTTAAAGTTTACTACTTCACCTGCAAAAGGCAACAATGGCTCCACGCTCAAAATGTCCTTGTGAAGACCAGCCAGCAGTGGTGATGGGCTCATCAGGATGTCGTGGGTTCAGAATGCAGGCTGTTCAGCGTTCTCCTGGAAAACTTCTGGATGCCGATGTCATGCCTATAATGACACCAACATGAAAAATGTGGTTTATATCTAACACATATTAGCAAATCGGTTTGTAGAAGTGTTTTTTTAAAAATGTCCAAGAACTATTCCAGATCTTACAATTGTAGAAAACTATTAAAACCGTGCATATGTCATTGCATTTATTTCTTATCTAGTGCCACTAGAAAACAACAATAATTAACACAATAAAATAAACTACAATTGTAAAATGTTGAATAGTTTTTTGACTGGAATAAGACAAAATAAGTGATATTGTATTATTCCAGTTGCTGGTGAAGTTTGACTGAAAGTCACCTTTCTGGGTATTTGTGTTATAAGCGTAATATGAAATTTCTTCAGGAGCACTGAGTAAACTCACTTTAAAACTTGCAGCTCATCCAATTAGCAGGTGCCGTTCATTTTTGGGCTGGCCCCTTCCATGTACAACTGGGTGCAGGTTGGTTTAGAATGTATTTCCAGCATGGTTGCAGCCACCTCCTTGTCTGCAAAAACAAACACAATATATAACCATATTGTGTGTGTCATTATAGAATTCACATGCAAAATATAATGTTTTTAATATATTTAAGATTTTCACACATTTTACGTCTAATAAATTGTAAGCTGTATGAACAGTGTGTCAAAAGTGCAAAAGTAAATACGTTCTCAAAGATAATTAAATTTTCCCAGGAAAGCTAATAAATGTATCTCTTGGGTTAGTTCTTATTTTTCACATCACAACATCACCAATTGTCTCAGGTTGTATTTAAGACATAGTTTACAGAAATCAAATAAGAAATAAGGACTCTGAACATTTGTGTGACTCAAACGTCATGTTTTTGTTTACATATTGTGCTTACAGTATACTGACAGCTCTTATGAAGACATGGTGCTATTTATAGCAGCTAACAGAAGATGTCAAACCTGTAACAATAACCAAATCAGTCTAAATATCAGAAGTATTGGTGTGAGAAAGCCCCTCCCTGGGCTGCCACCTTACCGTGGTGGAGGGGTATGAGTGTCCCAATGATCCTAGGAGCTATGCTGTCAGGGGCTTCATGCCCCTAGTAGGGTCACCCAAGGCAGACAGGTCCTAGGTGAGGGACGAGACGAAGCGCAGCCCACAAGACCCCTTATGATGAGTAATATAAATGGAAACAATGTTCCCTCGCCCGGACGCGGGTCACCGGGGCCCCACTCTGGAGCCAGGCCCGGAGGAGGGGCACGTTGGCGAGCGCCTGGTGGCCGGGCTTTTACCCATGGAGCTCGGCCGGGCACAGCCCGAAGAGGAGACGTGGGTCCCCCTTCCCATGGGCTCACCACCTGTGGGAGGGGCCAAAGGGGTCGGGTGCATTGTGGAATGGGTGGTGGCCGAGGGCGGGGACCCTGGCGGTCTGATCCTCGGCTACAGAAGCTGGCCATTGGGACATGGAATGTCACCTCTCTGGTGGGGAAGGAGCCTGAGCTAGTGTGTGAGGTTGAGAGGTTCCGGCTAGAAATAGTCGGACTCACCTCAACGCATGGCTCTGGCTCTGGAACCAGTTTCCTTGAGAGGGGTTGGACACTCTTCCACTCTGGAGTTGCCCCTGGTGAGAGGCGCCGAGCAGGAGTGGGCATACTTGTTGCCCCCCATCTTGGTGCCTGTACGTTGGGGTTCACCCCGGTGAACGAGAGGGTAGCCTCCCTTCGCCTACGTGTGGGGGGACGGGCTCTGACTGTTGTTTGTGCCTATGCACCAAACGGCAGCGCAGATTACCCACCCTTTTTGGAGTCCTTGGAGGGGGTATTGGAGGGTGCGCCTCCTGGGGACTCCCTTGTTCTGCTGGGGGACTTCAACGCTCACGTGGGCAATGACAGTGAGACCTGGAGGGGTGTGGTTGGGAGGAACGGCCCCCCTGATCTGAACCCGAGCGGTGTTCTGTTGTTGGACTTCTGTGCTCGTCATGGATTGTCCATAACAAACACCATGTTCAGGCATAAGGGTGTCCATGTGTGCTCTTGGCACCAGGACACCTTAGGTCGCAGTTCGATGATCGACTTTGTTGTCGTCTCATCTGATCTGCGGCCGCATGTCCTGGACACTCGGGTGAAGAGAGGGGCGGAGCTGTCAACTGACCACTACCTGGTGGTGAGTTGGCTCCGATGGTGGGGGAGGATGCCGGTCAGACCTGGCAGACCCAAACGTATTGTGAGGGTCTGCTGGGAACGTCTGGCAGAGTCTCCCGTAAGACGGAGCTTTAACTCCCACCTCCGGGAGAGCTTTGAACACGTTCCGAGGGAGGCGGGGGACATTGAGCCGAGTGGGCCATGTTCCGCGCCTCTATTGTCGAGGCAGCTTATCAGAGTTGTGGCCGCAAGGTTGTTGGTGCCTGTCGTGGTGGCAACCCTCGAACCCGGTGGTGGACACCGGCGGTGAGGGATGCTGTCAGGCTGAAGAAGGAGTCCTATTGGGCCTTTTTGGCCTGTGGGACCCCGGAAGCAGCTGATAGGTACCGGCAGTCCAAGCGGCATGCGGCTCGGGTGGTTGCTGAGGCAAAAACTCGGGCGTGGGAGGAGTTCGGAGAGGCCATGGAGAATGACTTCCGTACGGCTTCGAGGCGATTCTGGTCCACCATCCGACGTCTCAGGGGGGGAAAGCGGTACGCGACCAACACCATTTATGGTGGGGATGGCGTGCTGTTGACCTCAACTCGGGATGTTGTGAGTCGGTGGGCGGAGTACTTCGAAGACCTCCTCAATCCTACTGGCACGTCTTCCACTGAGGAAGCGGAGCCTGGGGACTTTGGGTCGGGCTCTCCAATCTCTGGTGCTGAGGTCGCCGAGGTGGTTAAAAAGCTCCGCGGTGGCAAGGCTCCTGGGGTGGATGAGATTCGTCCTGAGTTCCTTAGGGCTCTGGATGTTGTGGGGTTGTGTTGGCTTACGCGACTCTGCAATATCGCGTGGACATCGGGGGCAGTTCCCTTGGATTGGCAGACTGGGGTGGTGGTTCCCCTATTCAAAAAGGGGGACCGTAGGGTGTGTTCCAACTATAGGGGGATCACACTCTTAAGCCTCCCTGGTAAGGTCTATTCAGGGGTTCTGGAGAGGAGGGTCCGTCGGATAGTCGAACCTCGGATTCAGGAGGAGCAGTGTGGTTTTCGTCCTGGTCGTGGAACACTAGACCAGCTCTACACCCTCAACAGGGTCCTGGAGGGTGCGTGGGAGTTTGCCCAACCAGTTTACATGTGCTTTGTGGACTTGGAAAAGGCATTCGACCGCGTCCCTCGGGGGCTTCTGTGGGGGGTACTCCGGGAGTATGGGGTACCGGGCCCTTTGATACGGGCTGTTGGGTCCCTGTACGACCGGTGTCAGAGCTTGGTCCGCATCGCTGGCAGTAAGTCAGGCTCGTTCCCTGTGAGAGTTGGACTCCGCCAAGGTTGCCCTTTGTCACCGATTCTGTTCATAACTTTTATGGACAGAATTTCTAGGCGCAGCCAAGGTGTTGAGAGGATCCGTTTTGGTGGCCTTAGAATCGCTTCTCTGTTTTTTGCAGATGATGTGGTCCTATTGGCTTCATCAGTTCGTGATCTACAGCTTTCACTGGAGCGGTTTGCAGCTGAATGTGATGCGGCCGGGATGAGGATCAGTTCCTCCAAATCCGAGGCCATGGTCTTGAGCCGGAAAAGGGTAGCATGCCCTCTCCGGGTCGGGGAGGAGGTCCTGCCCCAAGTGGAGGAGTTTAAGTATCTCGGGATCTTGTTCACGAATGAGGGAAAACTGGAGCGTGAGATCGATAGGCGGATAGGTGCAGCGTCCGCAGTGAAGCGGGCGCTGTACCGGTCTGTCGTGGTGAAGAGAGAGCTGAGTCAAAAGGCAAAGCTCTCAATTTACCGATCGATCTACGTTCCCACCCTCATCTATGGTCATGAGCTTTGGGTTATGACCGAAAGAACGAGATCTCGGATACAAGCGGCTGAAATGAGTTTTCTCCGCAGGGTGTCTGGACTCTCCCTTAGAGATAGGGTGAGAAGCTCAGTCATCCGGGAGGGACTCGGAGTAGAGCCGCTGCTTCTCCACATCGAGAGGAGCCAGTTGAGGTGGCTCGGGCATCTGGTTAGGATGCCTCCTGGACGCCTCCCTGGTGAGGTGTTCCGGGCATGTCCCACCGGGAGGAGACCCAGAGGAAGACCCAGGACACGCTGGAGGGACTATGTTTCTCGGCTGGCCTGGGAACGCCTTGGGATTCCCCCAGAGGAGCTGCTCCAAGTGGCTGGGGAGAGGGAAGTCTGGGCCTCCCTACTTAGGCTACTACCCCCGCGACCCGACCCCGGATAAGCGGACGAAAATGGATGGATGGATGGATGGATTGGTGTGAGAAATTTAAAACATGGTGTGACTGACTCAAACGTCATGTCTTTGTTTACATAGTGTGCTAACACGTACGGTTCTTATGAAGACATGGCGCTAGTTATAGAAGCTAACAGAACCTGTAACAATAACCAAACCAGTCTAAATATCAGAAGTATTGGCGTGAGAAATTTAAAACATTTATTTCTGACGTTTGGATAATACAGGTTGTTGACAACGACACACAACGACTCACCCTGTTGGACATTAGCAAAAAAGCCTGAAGGATTTCCCCATTTTTCCATCAGCGAACACAGTCACCTCCTCTCGTATCCACGGCACAATGTTCAGGCATTTTGACCAGTTGTTGTCCACTATTTTAAGAAAACAAGCTTCTAAATTACAACTCTCTATCATTACGAAGCTCCTCGGCCCCTTCCTACCCACCCCCTGCATCCGGTTTCGGCTTTTTGCCGTCCAATCAGAACGCTCGTTTCTGCCGAGCTTTGCGTGATGACGTCAACTGGTAAAAGGTCTATTCAGCTACATCCCCCACTGATGAATTTGGCTCAGACATCTGTGTTATCCATGCAATGGTTCTCCACTCAGAATCCACAGGCTCCGGATCAGGCAAAGGGTTCACCGCCCCTTCCAGAACTTCAGGTAAGTCCTCAACGCTGCCACAGTCAAAGCCAGCACTGGTCTCTTCAAGGTTCTGTTGTCACTCTCATGCAACATTTCCTCATCCCCTCCAAAGCCATCCGCTTCCGGGACTGAGGACGCATTAGCAGACGGTGAAAATGCAGAAGCAGAATCAGATACTTCATATGAAGGATCCACTGGGAGGAAACTGGCTTGCATCAGCATGTTCCTGTGAACCACCTTTTTCTGTCCAGTGACTGTGTCACAGATCTTGTACGTATGTGTCGATGGATTAATATCTGTCACAGTGTAGATGGTCGATTCCCACCGGTCAGCAAGCGTTCTCTTACCCCTCTCCTTTCAGTTAGCTAAGAGCACTCTGTCGCCGACGGCGATGCCAGTGCCTTTAACTTTCCGGTTGTACAACTAAGCATGCCTTCTCTGTTCTTTTGAAGCATGGTCCTGAGCAATCGTCATTGCCTCCTTCAGGTTGTTGGTAAGACACGCTACATACTTGTCATAGTTCCCCACAGCAGAGTCATCAAGGACCGCATGAAAGAGGACATCGACAGGCAGGCGAGGGACCCGACCAAACATGAGGTAAAAGGGGGCATAACCCGTTGTCTCATGAACCGCACAGTTATACATAAAGGCCAGTGTCTGTAACCGTCGTGGCCAGTCAGCTTTCTCTTCCGGGGACAGTGCACGGATCATGCCACCTAAAGTTCAATAGACCTTTTACCAGTTGACGTCATCACGCAAAGCTCGCCTGAAACGAGTGTTCTGATTGGACGGCAAAAAGCCCTAACCGGATGCAGGGGCTCAGCAAGGGGTCAAGGAGCTTCGTAATGATAGCGAGTTGTAATTTAGAAGCTTGTTTTCTTAAAATAGTGAACAACCACTGGTCAAAATGCCTGAACATTGTGCCGCGGACACGAGAGGAGGAAACCGCACGCCAATACACATTGTCTACAGGATTGCTTTTTTTCTGTGACAGCATTTTCACCGAAGCTCCCAGCAAAACTGTGCGAAAACGGCGAATAAATTACAGAAACAGAGAAACGGCCGAAATGTCCTCAAAGATGTAACGCTGCTAGACCTCAAACAATGCTAATAAAAAATGTTTGTCTTGTGGAAACTATACTGTATATTTTTTCAATGCAGAAATACCTCAAATGACCACAGCCCAACTGTGCTCCATGAACAGCTCTGTTCATCTCCACGAGCTACACGTTTTGACATTCCACTCACCTGCTCTTCAGTGAGGCCGAAGGAAGAATCTCCTTGCATGTCGCAGGTCGAAACAGGCCGAAACCCCAACATAGGCGGCGGACCGAAGAACAACGCGGTCTTGTCGAACTAGCTAGCTGCTGCTAGCTTAGCAGCTGTCCAGGTGCATTCCGCTGCGGGAGATCGTTCTCCGCCCTGTCTGTTTCCCATATCCAAGATGTAATGTAGGAACGTAATCCACGGAGCTTGGATCATTAATGTCCATGCCAGATAAAAAACGCATACACGTTGATGCATCGTGCCGGGGTGAAATCCTGCCGGTACAAGCCGGCGGTGGTATAGGTTTCCTCCTCATCTTCCTTCTTTTAGTCGCTCTACTCGACTTTCCCAGAGGGACGTTGTAAAACGAACAAGTCACACCTTCTTCTTTTACTCGTTGAAGTTGCCTGAAACAATTATAAACACAATAAAAGTCTTATTTCTCCACCGCGACCGTTGCCAGTACTGACAACACTCCAGTTGCGTGCCCTAGCTTCTGGTTGAGTCTCGAAAAATGCGAGTGCGCATGCGCGATGACGTCAACTGGTAAAAGGTCTATTGAACCGCTCCACACTTCCGTTCCCCATCGGATGATCTGGTGTGGTGTGCGTCTTTCTGACACCTGAGGCTCTGAGGATCTCACTTATCAGCTCACTTTCAAAATTAGGGCCGTGATCACTATGAATTCTCTCAGGAAAGCTAAAGACACATAAATATCAGTCCCAGAGAACCCTTGCCACCTGTTTAGCTGTCTGGTCTCTACATGGAAATGCTTGAGCCATTTTTGTAAAGTGTTCAGTAATCAACAAGTCATCAACAGATCTGTTTTTGGAATCTTCGGCTGTCCAAAAATCAATACAAACAAGCTCAGGCGGTCTGGTTGATGTTATAGTTTCCAATGGAGCTCTGCCCTCAGGTTCGATGGTCTTACTGACAATGCATCTCTGACAACGTCGAACATGGTCTCTGACATCCCTGTCTAGAGTCAGCCAGAAAAATATCTGCCTTGTCAAGCCGAGGCTCCTGAACTGCTTGATGACCTGCTTTGTCATGAACTCCATGAAGTACCTCAGTCTTGAGTGAATCAGGTACAATGTACTGGAATCTTTTCGCTTTTGTTTTCTGGTCCCGAGAAATCCTATATAGCACACCATTACGTACAGTTAGTTTATCCCAGTGCTTCAGATACTTTGTCACAGAGAAAGACTCTGTGTACCTCTCTCTTCTAGAGGGTCTCTAACTTCAGCGAGAAGACTGGCATAGGGTTCTGTGAGCAACCTGCGGCCAATAGACTCCCGAACAAATGGCTCACAACTCAGTGCATCTGCAACAATATTCTGTGGGCCTGGGATGTACTCTGTGCTTTAAGTGGAAAAAAATAAGTGCCGGTACTCTCCCTAATGTCATAATAATATGGGACAGAAACATAGTATTTTTTATCTAGATCTGTCTACTGAGTTAAAGATCAGTATTTTTAATGTAAATTTACAAAGAACAAAGCCAGTTCTAAATTAATTCCACACGTGCCAAATTCAAAAAGTTAAAGGCACTTTTATTAACTTCAAGGCTCATGGTGCTTAAGTGACATGAAAAACAACATAAAAATAAACATATAAAATAAAACC
The DNA here is from genome assembly GCA_038048925.1 of Garcialebias charrua. Taxonomy (NCBI): domain Eukaryota; kingdom Metazoa; phylum Chordata; class Actinopteri; order Cyprinodontiformes; family Rivulidae; genus Garcialebias; species Garcialebias charrua. The sequence continues at coordinate 5,362 of JBBPBX010037714.1, read as the reverse complement.
TCCTGTAACACAAAGACCCAGTGAGCCGACTTTACAACATACCTTGCAGCCAAGCTTTCCGTCTTTGGCAATTAGCCAGTTGTTCTGTGAGCAAAAATACTGCACTTGATCCTTTGACCAACGGTCCGGCCACTGGTCATTTTGTTGTATGTTGTTGACGTCTCTTTCGGCTGCAAAATAGACAGTAACAGGCGTTTGTGAAGCATCAGGCTCCGATGTGCTAAAGCTAGCTTGTAGAGTCCGAACTCAGTTTTCTTGTGCAATGACAGACTGTTCGAGAGTGCTACTGTTATCAGTTAACTCTGCTCCATTTCGTGTCCTCTTGGAGCCAGCTCAACATCACAAGTGATTGTTTTCTTCTGCTTTTCCTCTCATGTGAGATGCCTAGGTCCACTTGAATGAACGGCAAGCGATTTGCGCCAAAAACAATAGGCTTTTTCTGAGGTCTTTTTTTTCAAGTGGAGAAGACGAAAATAAGGTCCGGAACGCACCGTACTCTAAAAAAAAAAGTCCCGGTACTTGCAGGGTTAAATTTTAGAAGTGGTGGAACTACGTTCTGTTGAGTTCCGGCCCACTCAAAGCACTGGATGTACATAATGTCAAAGTTGTAACTAGCCAATTTAGCCACTCAGCATTGCTCACAACAGTCCAGTTTAGGCTTAGTCAGGATATGAGTTAATGGATTGTTGTCGGTCCAGACTGTGAATTTGTGACCTTTCAACCAGTGACTGAACTTGTCACAGATAGACCATTTCAATGCCAGAAACTCCAACCTGTGAGCTGGGTAGTTCTTTTGTGACCGAGACAGAGACTTGCTGGCAAAAGCAATGGGCCTGGCTCGTGTCTCACCCTGCTGAACCTGAGACAGAACAGCACCAGGGATGCATTAGTGGACAACACGAAGGGACAGGTGAAATCTGGGTGAGCCAAGACAACACAGTGTCAGTGAGGACTTCAGTTGTTCGAAGGCTTCTTCCTGCATCATAGTCCAGTCAGAGGCTTTCAACTTTCTGGATGGCAGTTTATCCTGATGACGTCTGCCTTTCCTTCTGTTACCCTTTAGCAAATCAAACAGCAGCTTGGCGATGGCAGAGTACCCGGGTACGAAATGTTGATAGTAGTTCATCATTCCCAAAAAGGATCTTATCTGCTCCTGAGATGGCGTCACACCATCTGATTCCATGAGTTGAGCAGCTGTCATGTTGGTGATGATCTCAACCTTACTCGGGTCTGTTGAAACACCATGTTCATCAACAATGTGGCCAAGAAACTTGACAAACCTCCTCAGAAAGAAACACTTCTTGGGAGCCAGTTTCAAATTGTGGTTATGTAACCTAGCAAACACCATCTCCAGGCGTTGCTAGGCAGATTCCGCATCTGGTGCAAAAAACAACAAATCGTCCAAATAGCACAGTAAGCTCAGAAAGTTCTGGTCTCCGAATAGGCTGGTCATCATGCGCATAAAGCTCCCAGGACTATTGCATAGACCCTGTGGCAGAAAGTTGTATTCATATAAGCCCATAGTAGTGGTAAAAGCTGAATACTTCCTGTCGTCCTCGTGGAGTGACGTGTTATAAAACCCAGAGGTCAAATCCATGGTGCTGAACAGACTGTTTCCCCCCAATGCTGCCATGTAGTCTGCCTGATAGGGAAGGGGATGGGCATCCCTTAGGGTTCTCTTGTTCAACCAGCGAAAGTCTGTGCAGATACGAAGGTCTCCATTCTTCTTCCACACCAGCACTAGAGGTGATACGTACTTGCTTGTGGATTTTCTGATTATCTCCTTCTTTTCCATCTCACTCAGGACTTGCTGCAGTTTCTGATACTGGCCAGGAGGTACAGTACTCGCCTATATGGAAGCCGGAAAGGTCTGGTGTCAGTGAGGTTAATACGATGTACAAACCCCTTTGCTTCTCCACAGTCAAGATGGTGGCGGGAAAACAAACTCTCATACTGCAAAACAAGATTAGCCATTCTTGCCCTGCAGTCCTCAGAAACTTCACAAGACTCAATATCAACATCATGGAGCCCAACTGATCTGAGCATCTCTTCGACCATACCGGCATCCGTAGTTGGTGGCCTGACAGATTGTGCAAAACTAGCAAGTCGAACCTCTGAGCACTCTGCACCATCCATGTCCTCCAGCGCTACAATGGGGTAGACATCAGCTAGCTTTGTGTTGCGTCTCAATAACACAGGTCTTTCAGACATATTGATGAGCTTCAACGGAACACACCTGTCTCCCCATAATGTACTGTAGTCACAAGCTTAGCAACCCGAACACCCCAGGGTGCTGAGCGGGATGATGTGGGCTCTGTCATGATGATGCTGCCTAGAGAAACAGAAGTGTTTCTGGTTAGTTTTCCCCACACGAGATTCATTCAACCTTTATTTATACAGGCTAGCCTCGTTGAGTCACGGGGACTCATTTACAAGAGGGACCTGTCTCACTCACACCAAACAACCATCCACTCTCACACTCACACCTAGGGTCAATTTAGAGTCA
>JBBPBX010037713.1:0-23771 GCA_038048925.1 Garcialebias charrua | reverse complement strand
TTTTGAGTTTAGGTTGGCTGCATTCTGCTAAACCAACAGCAGCAACCTACTGCAACACTTTTTTCAGCTTGCTTCAATCAAGCTTGATTAGGCAGAGCTGCTGTTCACCTGCAGCTCCTGCCTTTATATTAGTCAGACAGTGCTTTGAGCAGTGTGGAGCCTTACTGAGAGCTAATGTGAGGTTGAGATTGCCAACTGAGTTTGGTGGACGCAAGCTGGGGCTTGTTGGAACTACTTGGGGATCCTGTTGCAGGTAAACCAAGTTTTGATCAAAGCAGTTGTATGTTGCATGTGTGTGTGTGTGTTCCAGAGTGTTCTCCACCCACTCTGACCACTTTGTGTTGAGCTAAGGCTAATGACTGTGCTGCTTAAACAGTACATATAGAGCAAGGGTGCTCTTGTCACAGCTCTAGTGTTTGCTAGAGTTGTGTGTGTGAAGACTTGATGAAACAGGATTTGGCTTGTTGATCAAGTGTGTGGACTTGCAGGAAGCAAGGGTAGATGCTGGACACAAGATTTGGCTTGTGACTCTAGTAAAAGCTGGTGTGGAAAGACACCTGATGTCAGCTGAAGTTCTGATGAACAGGCTGAAGATACACTGAAGGTAACTAACCTAGTGTTGATTAACAGCAGTAAAGCTGTGTGTGTTATGCTGACTCAGAGAGACCTCCACTCTCTCTGTTTGTTGGTAAGTTTGCTCCAGGGGGAGTAGCTGAGTTGTTTGGAGCTCTGAAGTGACTGACTATTAAAGTGGAGTTCTGTGTGGACTGAGGCACCTTAAGTGCTAATTAAACCTTTGGCCTGTGTCTATGAGGCTTGTTTGAGGTTACTTTGGAGACACTGAGGGCAGTGTCTGTACAGTTGTCCAAGAGGGGGACAGCTGAGGTTAACAGTGAGGGACTGTTACCTTTTTTCTCTTTTTCATTTTATTTTGTACTTTTGATTGCGTGAGGGTTGGTAGCCTAGTTTTTGCATTTTTTATTTTATTGGATAGTGAGGGCCTTGTTGGTTATAGGTAGATCGTCGCCTGGGGAAGCACTACGGCCCTATATTGGGGTTGGGTTTGCCTGGGTGGCGTTTTCTTGATTTTGGCTAGACTCACCGGTCCACCTTTCTGTTGAACTTTCTTTTATTTCTTTTGGATGCTGAACCAGACGAGGACGCTCCAGTCCTGGTGAAAGAAGCCTGGGAGGACCTTACCAGCCTGGAGTGCTTTATTTTAGGTTCAATAAAATTTGTTTTAATTCTTTTTCTGTGTCAGTGTCCACTTTGTATCGTTTGGCCTTTACGGGTCGTAACATACAAAATGGCCGCTCGTCCGGGATATGAATGAACGAGCTGTTTGGGTTAGTTTAGGTTGTTGTCCGAGATATGAATGAACGAGCTGTTAAGGTTAGTTTGGTTTTCATTCAGTAGTTGTGCTGGGTTTTGAATGAACAAGCTAGTTTAGGAGTTGTGCTGGATTTGCATTAGCTAGTTTGTGTAGTGGTAAGCTATGTGTTCTGTGCACCTGCTGTGTAATATTTGAGCTTGGGTGCTTAAATATTTAATGGGGGCTCATTGCTGAGCTAGATTAGTTAAAACACAGTGTTTGTGACATTCAGTCACATATAGTCTTGAACTATGTTTCTGTGTGTTCTATGCGGTGCACAGTCTCACCACTGGTGTGATGAAGGTGCCGAATGTGGTTGGACAACAGCAGAGTTGTCTGCTGTTTGTGTATTGAGGGCTTGTCAAATAGTCCTGTAATATTTTGTCACCTTGTAATAATATAGGACTTATTGGTCAGTTTACTGACTTACCTATATTTTAGAGAAGTTGGAGCAGACTTGATCTGACCCAAATTCATTCGCGAGTTCACCCTTTTTCCGGTATTAAATTGCTTTGACTGTGACTAGACAAAATGTAATTTCACGAGGGACTTCAACTTATGTTGATCTACCAAAAGATAGACCTTTTATTGAAACAATCATGAAAAGTACATTAAACATTTGTATCGATATTAGCTCTGATTTACTAAACTACGTTGACAAGAATTCAAATTAAAAACAAACAGACAGTTAGAAACTTTTCTGTTGGCACATTTACTTGAAGTTTACTGGCTTAGGGAAAAAGAAGAAATAGGAGGAATGAAAGCTAAGTTAACGGAAGTTAATTATTTTGAAAAGACAGGGTGACACTTTCCAGAACAGATCCAGCTAGACTTCTCACCCGTGCAGCATACAATCAACGCCTCGTTACCTGGTGAAGATACTTCTCTGGAGATAAGAGCAACAAAGTTTTGTGGACACCAACGGACTGTGTTGTCCAGTTTGACGTCCAGTTGACTTCCGCGCGTGTATTGCTGACAGACGAGCAGAAGTGCGCTTTTTCCGGCAGGAACAGAGCCAGCTCCTGACTGACTTTCAAAATAAAACTTCAGAAAACAAATTCTTTCAGAAATGAGTGTTGTTGAGACACAGCGAGGCTTTGCCGTGACTCCAGCTGAGACGTGGGTCTAATTGACACAATGACCAGAACGTTTCCAGCTTTTTCCAGAGAAGAAAACCAGTTGTTAGAAAGTTCTCCCCTTCGACACTAAAGTCAAAACGGAAGTAAGACTTTATATGGAGGGTGGAGTCTACCACCTCCTGAATGGCTTATTGGTTGGTTTAACAAAATAACGGATGGATTTTTCATCCCATAGGCAGAAGGTCTCTGAAGGACAACAGGAAAACTGTTTACATAAGCGGCCAGATGGACTGGCCTGTGAAGTGGAAAATTATGTCTAGCTTGAAAGACAAAACAGAGAAGGAAGTAACAGCTTTACCCTGACTCGTGCCTTAGATTCAGAGCACACTTGTAATGAAGAATAAACCAGCAGAAGGTCAAACTCATGCAAGTAAAATGACAAAAATATACTGTTGATCAATTTTGAATTAACACACATTAAAGAGAAAGTTATTTCTGATTGATTGGTGTCCATTAATTCAAAATAATTATAACAAAAATAGTGTCCACTTGTCTCCTTGAGAGTTCCAAGAAAGTGTAACACTCAGAGTTTCAGAGAGATGTGAAGAGGTTTAACTCCAATACGGACATGAGGGTGCTACAGTATCTCTACAATCTCACGTTTGTTGAGGACTTGACTTCAGCAGTTGGAAGTTGGCTGAAGCTTCTCATTGGTGCTGATTGCTCTGAGTAATCAGCTGTGTGTGTGTGTGTGTGTGTGTGTGTGTGTGTGTGTGTGTGTGTGTGTGTGTGTGTTGCTGTTGCTTGTGACACATTCAAGGGCAGTAGGACATTTGTGTTTTGGTTCAGTGTCATCTGTGTGCTGAACACTTGATGTGAGCTATTTTGGGTAAACTGTTTATAAAAAAACTGTTTTACTGTTTTTTGCTCAAAAACATGGCATTCAGTTTAAAGAAATTTATTGAACATCCCACAGTGCAGGTCTTTACAGACTGTACAAGAGAACATAATCTAAGTGTAGCAAACCATTTTAACATTGATGTCAGAAAATATGCTGATGATGAATGGTTGGTGTAAACTGTTTTATGAATTAAGTCAGCTTAGGATTTTTCCTGAGATAAATGAGCAACTGCGTTTGAGAGAGAAGGAGGAGGAAAGAGAACGTTTGATTGCCATGGAGAGAAAGAAGCTTGAAGAGGAGCGAGCTTCTCTTGAGCAGGAGCAAGCTGCTTTAATAGAAAAACAAGAGCGTGAACTTTTGTTTTTAAAAAGGCAGGTACAAGAGAGACAGCTTGCACACCAAGTTTTTTTGACTAAACAACAAGAAGAACGACAAATTGCTTTGGAGAGATGTCAAGCTGCTCGGGAAGAGAAGAGACGTCTTTTGGAGCAAGAAAGACAGGAGTTGCTGAGAGAGTTGGAGCAAGAACGATTGGAGTCATGGAGAGAAATAAAGCTCTATGCTGAACAACTGGAAAAGCAACAATCATGTTCCACTGCGTCTCACCCAGAGGTTACACCAGAGCCTTGCACTCAAGCAGGTGAGCCTCTCACACATCTACAGGAGGTGGCGCCACAAGAACCGACTCCAGTGGAGGAGAAGAAACTTTTGCTGTCCTCGCATTGTCTTCAGGAGGAGAAGATTGAGGGTGACATCAATTTGGAGGTGTCATCACAGATGGAAAGGAAGTGCAACATGGACGATGTTGACTTAAGTGACACATTTATGATGACAACTGAAGAAAAACAAGTTCCTGTAAAAACGGAAATGTTTGTAGAGAAGTGGGATGAAACAAAATTGTCGCTGTCTAGACAACAGCTGATTGACCTTCAGAAAGAAGACGACATCGACATGGGGGAAAGTCTTCATCTGTTGTTTAAAACTGAACAATTCCTAGTTCAGTCAGAAGAGGATCTGAAGAACTCTGAAGAGGTGAAGCCTCACGTGAAAAGTTCTCCTGTTCCTTTATCTCTCATTCCAGCAACAGGAACGAGAGAGACGGTGGCAGGCCCGGCCCGACGCATAAGCCAAGTAAGCAGCTGCTTGGGGCCACCAGGGGGCCCCCTAAGTGGAATTTTTTTTTGTTGTTGTTTTTTTAAAGATCGATTTCTATATGATTCTATTACACACAATTTCATTATAAAGTTGTCATTTTTTCCTTTTAAACAACAATTTATATGTAACTGGGTGGTTTATTAGTTTTAAAATAGTGTTTATGTAGAAGTGTTTGTAAATTCCCACCCACGTTGTGCCCATGAACGCATCCCTGCGCCAGACTGTTTCCGCACCTCCACCAGAGACGTGAGTCTGAGAGGAGCAGCTTCTTCGTGCTGGCAGAAAGGTAAATTTTAAACTCTGATAAATTTGTTGAATCTGAATGGAAACAGCATTACCCTGTCTGAAGTTTATATGGGCTCAGTTTTTATTCAGTGCGTGAGTGAGGAATCCATAATAAAATCGGGTTTGTTAGGAAAAGTCAACAACTCAGTAACAAGTCATGCACAGTTTATAGCTTTTTAGGATCATTGAGTAACTGGCCCAAAGACAACTGACATGGCAACATTAATCACAAAATGTCACTGCACAAGCAGCTAGCTACTAGCACTACAAGCACACACACATCAAGTTAAAGCAGAGACAAAAAATAAATAAATAACAGCAACAGAAATTGTTCAGTGAAAAGCTAGTTATAAATTTTATGACGAGGGCCACGCTGAAACATATTTTATGCAGAGAGCAGGTGTCTTGAAACAGGTTAGCAGATCAGATGTATAATAATAAGAGCACAGCTCTGTGGTGTGTTTTTTTTTTCAGTCACCAACACTGTGTGTGTGTATATGTGTGTGTATTAAAACTTTATGATTAAGATAGCATTTCATGTCAATGGTATATAGCAACTCTGATATTAGAAGACTATAATGCAATAATCTGTTCTAGTTTACACTGTACATTTAGTTTTTAGTTACTGTAAAATGAAAAATACTCAATGTTGAATAACATTTTCTTTTTTACCTTCAGGAAAGTGTCCACCAGTTACACTGTATTTCTGCTGTGGGAGTTCTGGGTCATCTTGTGATAAGATGAGGTATCTGAGAGGACTCAGTGGGATTTATAGCTGAATAGTTGTGTTGTGTAGGAGTGAGTTAGATTTTAATTAAAAGTAATTGTTCTTCTTATTCAGACTGTTGAGATCACCATCAAGAGAGAAGCTGTCCTTAAAGCTCTGATGGTCTACCTGAACCTGTTTGTTGAGCATCTTTAGAAAGAACACCAGGTAAGAAGACATGTTGCACTAACATGAGCAACATCCACAGACCTTTTTTGGTGTGGAATGCAACATTGCACTGGATATTTTTTCTTCTCCTTGCTGTAGACTCCTTTTATTTTTGTTTATTGAATTTGGGCTCAGACTGAAGTAACAGCACGCCAGAGTGGGGCAAACAAATATATTTTTGACAAGTCTTTATTCTATTACCCACATTCATTTTAACTGAGAACTCTTCTCATTGTAATCTAGCTGGTAAATTGTCCAGTGTTTCAGAAAGTAAAGAGACGGTGTAGACTCTTTGCAGTGGCGCAAATGGGCGCTATGCTGTGGATGCGCCGCATGGGGGCGCTGTACTTAAGGGGCGTCAAAACTGTCTCTAGAAAAAAAAACGTTTTTCTAGCAGGCATTTTCTTTAACTGCATTAAATGACAATAACAGGTCAACAGCACTGATTAGGCGCCCCCTGCTCCCTCACCTCCCTCCTCCTGTCTCTCTGCTCTCCCTACACACACAGGTGCTGCTGTGAACACGCGCCCACAGGCGCGTTATTTATTTATTTATTTATTCACTCGTGCACTGGAGTGGCAGAAAAAAAAACTATCCAGGGCGCAAAACAGAAAAAGGGAGAAGGAAGTTGAAAAAAAAAGGCTTTCAATGTGGTTAAAAGATATTAGGTAAGTACAGTCAGTGTTTTAGCAGGACAGGAGGCTTGTAAAATATTCAGGTTAGCTAAAGCTAGCCTAATAGGAATCGTCCCATATTTGAATATGTTTATCTGATACATGTCACACACACATCCACACACTAAGTGTAAGAATTATCTAAATAAAACAGGAAACATTAACACAGGAAAGCTAAACTGTTGTGGCAGCAGTTCCCAGCTATGCTCCAATGCAGTGCTGCAATTTATTCACTCATATGTACATTTATTATTATTGATTCTTTAATTAAAGATGAGTTGTACAAGTTTATGTGTGTATCAGACAAATTAGTCCTCAGTGTCACTATAGCCCTGAGACTCAAAAAGGTTGGCAGAGGGACACTTGAGTTTAAATGTCTTATTTAATATCACTACAGTGGTGTGTGTTGTGATGTATCTGGTAAGTCAGATCAGATGAAATGTCCAGTCAGTAACTGTTATCCAACAAGGAGATCATTTAAATTAAAGTTTCATTTCTATTGTGGTTTGACTGCTGTATTTTTAAACCTACTTAACACAAAATTAATGTCATTCAGCTGTGAGGATGGAGAGAAGGAAGAGAAGATGACAGAGGAATCAGGACAGACTGGGGAAGGCAACAGGTTGGTCTAATGCAGGTGGAAGTGAGGGAACAGCTACTTAATCCCAAGCAATAACATGTAAACATTATTTTTTTAAAACTGTATTAAGATCTGTAATTTTTACAACTAATATATAATGCTTTTTTGACCATATGACAGTGCAGAATGCCACAGACAAAGGGTGAAGGAGACAGACACGAGGTCAGTGATAGAGGAGACAAGTGATGACATCAGGTAGGAATAATTACATTAGGGAGGCAACAAAAACCTATACTGTATACCATGATGGTTTGAATTTCTGATGACCATCTTTCATTGTCTTCTTTCACGGAAAGTAACAGTTTAAATGTCATAAATGTTAAAACACTGACATGGACTCCAGGCTGTTAAGATTTCATATTTTCGCTACATAAAATATTGAGCACTGATTACCACTATTGTTATATATTTTTACTTTATTAAACTTCTTATTTGTTTATGATTGAAATGATCACCTGATATAATATGTAACATTAAAAAAAATCTGTAATATTGCTACTGTATTTTCTAAGTGCATGACTAACGCCAAAAATACACTACACGCGGTCCGCTCCGCTCCGCAGGTCGCAGCTGAGCGTCTCAAACTCCAATTTCCACTTCCTCCGCTCAGCTCAGGTCCGCCTGCATGCGCCGCTCCTAGACGCATGCGCGGGATTTGCGGGATCGCGCGATAAATCAAGTGATAAATAAGTAAGTCAGAACAAAACAATTCATTCGGTGGAAGAAGGAGAACAACAGTAGAGACTGCTGCCTTGATCTTCTCTCGTAAATGAGCGACAGGACATGGTTTGAGCAACAGGAAGTGAGGTATTACATTTTCAGAATAAAATACTTTATTTATTTCTTGTATTGCGTTTGTAGGCGTAGTCATAAATGATAGTTTGACAGCATTTTTGTACAAATAAATCCGTATAGAGCTAGGATTAAGTCCGCCCGTGGTGATTTTATTTTGTAAATACGGAAGTTGTGCTCGTTCCTTTTCCTGTTGGTGCGACGTAATCTTCAAAAGTTGACTACGGCACAGCTCCGGCGTCCGGCAGAAATAGAAAAATTTCTAATTTTGACGGACTGCCGTCCGCTCTCCGCAGCTCGCCGCCGCCGTGCGGAGCCAGTGTAAATTCTGTCATTGATTATAATGGGTGCGTATTTGCTGCGGAGGTCGGACCGGAGCGGGGCGGAGCCGTAACGCGTGTAGTGTATTTTTGGCGTAAGGGAGAAAAGCTGTATGAGGCGGCAGGTAAAAAAAAAGGGGGGGGGGGCGCCGTTGATGTTTTCGCATCCACCTCAAAAATATGTAGTTGCGCCCCTCTAACTCTTTGGCAGTGGTCTGCACTCTTTTACTCTATTACTTGTCCTCATGTCTTTATTTTTGGTGTGTTTCCAGGATGTGCAGGAGAATGACCAACTGCATCTGGAAACTATGGTGCTCTTTGTCACTGGGAGAGAGGATCCTTTCCATCCACCCAAAGACATCAAGATAATCATTGATGGAGCACAGGTCCTGAATGAAGTGTCTTCTGTTGAACAGCTGTTGTCATGTGCTTTGGGCTCATATACTCAACCTAAAATATCCCAAAAATCTACTGTAACCTCTTGAGTTCAGTCTAAGATGGAAGATTTTTAGGACAGTTTTTGTTTGGTCTAGTGGGAGAGTCAATAAGTTATTAATTAGTTTAATTAATTAGCTATTAAAGTCAAAGTCAAAGTCAACTTTATTGTCAGATCTGCAATATGTACAGTACAGGACATACACAGGACCGAAATTGCGTTTCTCTCAACTAGTAACATTTTCCCCCTGACCATTCTGAAAAGGAGACATTAGCTGATTTTGTTTGAGGAAGAATATCTCATTTTTCTTTCACCCCATTTAGGGATATATGTTGCAAAGTTGAGTGTTATTTGTAACTTAATGGAGTAAGTTGTTTGAGTTTCAGAGTATTTAGTTTGGTTCTCGTCAACAGGTTTGACAAGGACAAAATGTACCCATTCCAAAGTCTGTTAGCTAAGCTGCTGACATATTTGGCTGTTGTTTTTTTAATTTTTTTTTTACTTTTAGTACCACTAGATTGCATGTGTCAAACTCAAGGCCCGTGGGCCAAATCCGGCCTACCATAACTGTTTCTATGGCTCTCTACACCCTAGAACTTCAAGATAACAGTTGTAAGCATGTTGCTCTCAGGTGGTGGGTCCCCATCCCTACACTCCCTGGTCTCTCTGTTAATTGTCTTATCTCCTCCATTTTTTTGTCCAGGTGTTTGTGATTGTCATGCTGTGTGTTCATGTATATAAGTCTGTGTCTCTGTGTTTGTTGTTGTCCTGGCATTGTCTCCTGTTGCCTCTGTCTCCTGAGTTCCTTGTGATTCCCTGAGTATGTAAGTTTGCTGCCCTGTCAGCTATTTTATGTTCTTTATATTAAACATTATTATTTTACCTGCCAAGTCGTCGTGCTACCTACAGCCTTGGGTCTAAACCACACCAAAACTTGACAACAGTTGTATCCTTCAATATTAATGTATCAGTCAAATCAAATAGTTTTTATGTTTACAATGCCAAATTACTCAAACATGAAATATTTAATTTTTAGAAGTAGTCATCGAATGTAGAGAAAGTTATATTTTTCCAGTTTGTTTATAGGTTGTTTTATCAATACTTTATTATATATTAGTTTGTTATGTGGGTGAATGATCTGATCATCTGACTTTTTATTGCATTAATCCACATTATTAGCAAAAATAGGGGGCCCCAAAACAAATTTTGCTTAGGGCCCCATGGAGGCTTGGGCCGGCCCTGGACGGTGGTGAACAACGTGGGACCGGCGCCTCAACAGGAAGTAGCAGAGTAGTCTGAAGAACTCAAATTGTTACTAACTGTGTAGTCTGAGTGTGGTACAATGTTGCCACATTGTGTTGACCACAATTTATTGTCTAACACAATCTCCTATATTTTCAGAATAATTGAAATCACATCTGCTACAGCTGACCAGAAGGTGTCGTTACAGCTGAATGGAGAGAGTTGTCCAGCATTGTCCAGTGCTGAGATGGAGGAGAACAGTTTCCCTCCGTCTGTAAAGAAAATAAAACTCTTCTTCACAGACTGACCACATCAGAAATGATGTTAGCATTTGTCAAGCAAAACAAAAGCTTGTCAGATTTATGTCAGATCAGAGACGCCTTTTTGGTTTTAAAACTTTTTAAAGTGAGACTGTAGAATAAATGTTAGCGGTTTTATGGACTAGTTTTTTAAATGATGTTTTTAGTCCATTTAGGTGGTGTGACCGCTACATTGTTAACCCTCTGTTTTTTTTGTATGGGTGAATGTGTGATGTTTTCCCATAACATACACATCACCCCCATACAAAATAACTTTCGGTGGAGGTGTTATGTACCTGAGGGTGTTCAGAGTTTTTAAAAACATCATTTTTGAGTTTAGGTTGGCTGCATTCTGCTAAACCAACAGCAGCAACCTACTGCAACACTTTTTTTTAAAAACTCAGCTTGCTTCAATCAAGCTTGATTAGGCAGAGCTGCTGTTCACCTGCAGCTCCTGCCTTTATATTAGTCAGACAGTGCTTTGAGCAGTGTGGAGCCTTACTGAGAGCTAATGTGAGGTTGAGATTGCCAACTGAGTTTGGTGGACGCAAGCTGGGGCTTGTTGGAACTACTTGGGGGATCCTGTTGCAGGTAAACCAAGTTTTGATCAAAGCAGTTGTATGTTGCATGTGTGTGTTTGTTCCAGAGTGTTCTCCACCCACTCTGACCACTTTGTGTTGAGCTAAGGCTAATGACTGTGCTGCTTAAACAGTACATATAGAGCAAGGGTGCTCTTGTCACAGCTCTAGTGTTTGCTAGAGTTGTGTGTGTGTGAAGACTTGATGCAACAGGATTTGGCTTGTTGATCAAGTGTGTGGACTTGCAGGAAGCAAGGGTAGATGCTGGACACAAGATTTGGCTTGTGACTCTAGTAAAAGCTGATGTGGAAAGACACCTGATGTCAGCTGAAGTTCTGATGAACAGGCTGAAGATACACTGAAGGTAACTAACCTAGTGTTGATTGACAGCAGTAAAGCTGTGTGTGTTATGCTGACTCAGAGAGACCTCCACCCTCTCTGTTTGTTGGTAAGTTTGCTCCAGGGGGAGTAGCTGAGCTGTTTGGAGCTCTGAAGTGACTCTGACTGTTAAAGTGGAGTTCTGTGTGGACTGAGGCACCTTAAGTGCTAGTTAAACCTTTGGCCTGTGTCTATGAGGCTTGTTTGAGGTTACTTTGGAGACACTGAGGCCAGTGTCTGTACAGTTGTCCAAGAGGGGGACAGCTGAGATTAACAGTGAGGGACTGTTACCTTTTTTCTCTTTTTCATTTTATTTTGTACTTTTGATTGCGTGAGGGTTGGTAGCCTAGTTTTTGCATTATTTATTTTATTGGATAGTGACGACCTTGTTGGTTATAGGTAGATCGTCACCTGGGGAAGCACTACGGCCCTATATTGGGGTTGGGTTTGCCTGGGTGGCGTTTTCTTGAATTTGGCTAGACTCACCGGTCCACCTTTCTGTTGAACTTTCTTTTATTTCTTTTCCTTTGGATGCTGAACCAGACGAGGACGCTCCAGTCCTGGTGAAAGAAGCCTGGGAGGACCTTGCCAGCCTAGAGTGCTTTATTTTAGGTTCAATAAAATTTGTTTTAATTCTTTTTCTGTGTCAGTGTCCACTTTGTATGTTTTGGCCTTTACGGGTCGTAACATAAAGCAAAATTAAAGGGATTTATCATTTTGTTTGCAAAAACGATATATTTTGAGCAATTTTATGAATAGTAAACTAATCATGTCAGCGGACCTTTAAGGACTTCCCCTTGTTCAAACCTTATAATAATAATAATAATAATAATAAACTTTATTTGTATAGCACCTTCCTACAATGCCTTGCATTGACCAAGGTCCCAGCCAGCATGCACAGGTGGGCCCCATATGGTACACATATGTGCAAAAAACATGGGTCCCAAAAGGTTTTGTCCACGGTTTCCATGGTGGCCCCACATGGGTTGGCCCAGATAGATTTTAATGGGCCCTGACTGGGTTTTCAGTGGGACCCATATGTTTAACTTAAATGAGACCCATGTAAAACCCATGTGTGTACCTTGAAGAATATCTACCTGGGACTAAACTGGGTCCCAACTGGGCTAAAAATATGGGTAATAAGTGGGTTTGTCCACGGTTTCCATGGTGGCCCCACATGGGTTGGCCCAGATAGATTTTAATGGGCCCTGACTGGGCTTTCAGTGGGACCCAGATGTTTAACTTAAATGAGACCCATGTAAAACCCATGTGTGTGCCTTGAAGAATATCTACCTGAGACTAAACTGGGTCCCAACTGGGCTAAAAATATGGGTTATAAGTGGGTTTGTCCACAGTTTCCATGGTGGCCCCACGTGGGTTTGCCCAGATAGACTATAATGGGCACTGTCTGGGCTTTCAGTGGTTCCCAGATGGTTAATTTACATGAGGCTCATTACAGACCCATGTGTGTTCTTACCAGCATAATTTATGTGTCGGATTTTCCGATCCAACCTGCCGAGAGCACGTATATTGCACCATACTCTGTGACTTCTGTCTTAACATTGTGTGAGTTACACTCAAAGAACACTCTGAGCCTCACAACAGATAATACCCAGTCTTTAACAAGAGGCAGTTCTATAACACAGATGTCCTTCTGACTCATGGTGCAGCCCGGAACACTAAAATACTGCTAAACATTATTGGAAATCAACATAGTCCACTCCCCGTTTTTGATTGTGGCACTATGAGTTGTAATTCTTGTTGGCTTTGATCAACAGATACAGATTTAAAATATACATTGAATTTATAAAAATATACATTGAATTTATAAATGTAAATTCAATGTACAGTTTAAATCTGTATCTGTTGATCCCACATTTATACCACTTGGGATAAATACAGTTAGCCCACATGGGCTTCCCATGCTGGGCACATTATACTAAAATCACATGGGTCCTATATACTGATGCACATGTCTGTCCCATTCCCAGTTAGCCCACATAAAAAAATGAGCTGGGGCCTATATTATATATGCCCAGGTTGAAGCCATGTAAGATCATCCCACATTTAGCCCACTTGGGGTAAATACAGTTAGCCCACATGGGCTTCCCATGCCGGGCCCATTATACCAAAACCACATGGGTCCCATATAATGATGTCCATTTCTGTCCCATTCCAAGTTAGCCCACATAAAAATGAACTGGGGCCTGTATATCCATGCCAAGGCTGAACCCATGTAAGGTTATACGACACTTATCCCACTTGGGGTCAATATAGTTAGCACACATGGGCTTCCCATACTGTGACCATTATACTAAAACCACATGGGTCCCATATAATGATGACCATTTCTGTCCCATTCCCAGTTAGCCCACATAAAAATGTACTGGGCCCTATATATCCATGCCCAGGTTGAACCCATGTAAGGTGATCCCACATTTATACCACTTGGGATGAATACAGTTAGCCCACATGGGCTTCCCATGCTGAGCACATTATACTAAAATCACATGGGTCCCATATACTGATGCATATATCTGTCCCATTCCCAGTTAGCCCAAATAAAATTAAACTGGGGCCTATATATCTATGCCCAGGTTCAACCCATGTAAGGTCGGCCCACTCTTATACCACTTGGGATAAATACAGTTAGCCCACATGGGCTTCCCATGCTGGGCCCATTATACCGAAACCACATGGGTCCCATATAATATTGCCCATTTCTGTCCCATTCCCAGTTAGCCCACATAAAAATGTAGTGGGCCCTATATATCCATGCCCAGGTTGAACCCATGTAAGGTGATCTCACATTTATACCACTTGGGATAAATACAGTTAGCCCACATGGGCTTCCAATGCTGGGCCCATTATACCAAAACCACATGGGTCCCATATAATGATGCCCATTTCTGTCCCATTCCCAGTTAGCCCACATAAAAATGTATTGGGCCCTATATAACCATGCCCAGGTTGAACCCATGTAAGGTGATCCCACATTTATACCACTTGGGATAAATACAGTTAGCCCACATGGGCTTCCCATGCTGGGCCCATTATACCAAAACCACATGGGTCCTTTATAATATTGCCCATTTCTGTCCCAATCCCAGTTAGCCCACATAAAAATGTAGTGGGCCCTATATATCCATGCCCAGGTTGAACCCATGTAAGGTGAGCCCACATTGATACCACTTGGGATAAATACAGTTAGCCCACATGGGCTTCCCATGCTGGGCCCATTATACTAAAACCACATGGGTCCCATATAATATTGCCCATTTCTGTCCCATTCCCAGTTAGCCCACATAAAAATGTAGTGGGCCCTATATATCCATGCCCAGGTTGAACCCATGTAAGGTGATCTCACATTTATACCACTTGGGATAAATACAGTTAGCCCACATGGGCTTCCAATGCTGGGCCCATTATACCAAAACCACATGGGTCCCATATAATGATGCCCATTTCTGTCCCATTCCCAGTTAGCCCACATAAAAATGTATTGGGCCCTATATAACCATGCCCAGGTTGAACCCATGTAAGGTGATCCCACATTTATACCACTTGGGATAAATACAGTTAGCCCACATGGGCTTCCCATGCTGGGCCCATTATACCAAAACCACATGGGTCCTTTATAATATTGCCCATTTCTGTCCCAATCCCAGTTAGCCCACATAAAAATGTAGTGGGCCCTATATATCCATGCCCAGGTTGAACCCATGTAAGGTGAGCCCACATTGATACCACTTGGGATAAATACAGTTAGCCCACATGGGCTTCCCATGCTGGGCCCATTATACTAAAACCACATGGGTCCCATATAATAATGCCCATTTATGTCCCATTCCCAGTTAGCCCACATAAAAATGTAATGGGCCCTATATATCCATGCCCAGGTTGAACCCATGTAAGGTGAGCCCACATTGATACCACTTGGGATAAATACAGTCTGCCCACATGGGCTTCCCATGCTGGGCCCATTATACTAAAACCACATGGGTCCCATATAAAATTGCCCATTTCTGTCCCATTGCCAGTTAGCCCACATTAATCCTGTATAGGACCCATATATTTAGCCCAACAGGGCTCACAAAATGGGTTCCTTTATGGGATAACCATATGGGTCTCATGCAGTTAGCCCAGATAAATCCCATGCCCACTCATTACCCAACTAGCCCACAATAACCCCATGTGGGGCCCAACTATGCATGTTGGCTGGGGTGCTTAACAGGATAAAAAGATGAATAAACTGGAACAATAAATCAATGAAAATAGAATAAGAAACAACAGCAAAAAAAGAAGGCAATGGAAATAAAAAATGCTACATAATAAAATAACACAAGTAATAAAAGTTACACACTGAAAGCTTTTTTGAACAAGTGGGTCTTCAGTCTGGTTTTGAACAGAGTCAGATCAGAGGTGGCACGCAGCTCAAGGGGGAGGCTGTTCCAGGCTTTTGGGCCGGCAACAGAAAATGACCGGTCTCCCCATTGTTTGTACCTTGAGCGAGGCACCTCCAGCAGGTGTTGACTGGCAGAGCGTAAAGCTCTCTCACCTTAAGTCGTGACAAACTGAATTGATGACTGGTCTGTTTTCTCAGGATTTATACTGTTCATTGACATACTGGTGCTGGTCATACAAGTAGAATATCATGAAAATGTTGATTTATTTCAGTAATTCCTTTCAAAAAGTGCAACTTGTATATTATATTCATTCATTACACACAGACTGATATATTTCAAATGTTTATTTCTTCTAATGTTGATGATTATAACTGACAACTAATGAAAACCCTAAATTCGATATCTCCGAAAATTAGAATATTACTTAAGACCAATAAAAAAAAAAAAAAGATTTTTAGAAATGTTGACCAACTTAAAAGTATGAACATGAAAAGTATGAGCATTTACAGCATCAATACTTAGTTGGGGCTCCTTTTGCCTGGATTAATGCAGTAACGCGGCGTGGCATGGAGTCCATCAGTCTGTGTCACTGCTCAGGTGTTATGAGAGCCCAGGTTGCTCTGATAGTGGCCTTCAGCTCTTCTGAATTGTTGGCTCTGGTGTATCACATCTTCTTCTTCACAATACTTCAAAGATTTTCTATGGGATTATGGTCAGGCGAGTTTGCTGGTCAGTTAAGAACAGGGATACCATGGTCCTTAAACCAGGTACTTGTAGCTTTGGCACTATGTGCAGGTGCCAAGTCCTGTTGGAAAATTAAATCTGCAAGAATAACCTGGGCTCATAACACCTGAGCAGTGGCACAGACTGATCGACTCCATGCCACGACGCATTGCTGCAGTAATCCAGACAAAAGGAATCTTAACTAAGTATTGATGCTGTACATGCTCATACTTTTCATGTTCATACTTTTTAGTTGGCCAACATTTCTAAAAATCCTATTTTTTTCCCAGTGGTCTAAGTAATATCCCAATTTTCTGAGATACTGAATTTAGGGTTTTCATTAGTTATCAGTTATAACCATCAACATTAAAAGAAATAAACATTTGAAATATATACCATACCACTTTTTTTAGAGCACTTAAACAGACACAAGGCCAACCAAAGTGCTGTACAATAGAAATGTGGTGTAACTGTATATATAATACGGGACGCACGAGTGTGACGTCATCAGACAGGGACAGCAACGTGGGAGATTACGTTTCATGGTGTGGAAGAATAAAGCCACGTTAAGCTAGCATCCGGACTCACGTGTATAATTTAATAACACAACATGGTGTCAAAAGTCCTGTAGCTACGTGGAGAGAAGCCTGTCAGTTTGTACGCCTGCAAGACAAAAAAAGAGGACGAAATGAGCGACGGAGAAAACGCGAGCAGCGGGACGGGGCAGCCGACAGCAGCGGCACTGCAAAGAGGCGCAGTGGGCCCAGGACCATGTGCTACGTTCAACATCCAGCCGCCGGAGTCCTTCGACTTTTCAAAACCGCAAGAGTGGGACAAATGGATCAGAAGATTTGAAAGATTTCGCCTGGCAAGTAACCTAAATGCAAGTTCAGAAGAGAATCAGATAAACACGCTGATCTACTGCATGGGTGACGAGGCGGACGACATTTTACGTGGGCTAACACTGACGGCGGCCGATAGAAACACCTACAAAGGGGTACGTGACAGCTTGCAAAGATTCTTCATTGTAAAGAAAAACGTAATATATGAGCGTGCCAAGTTTAACATGCGGAAACAAAAAGAGGGAGAGTCTGTGGATTCGTTTGTCACTGTGCTATATGCGTTAGCTGAACACTGTAACTATGGGGTGTTACACGACGAGCTAATCAGAGACAGACTTGTTGTTGGACTGTTGGACAAAGGGCTCTCTGAACGCATGCAGCTGGACGCAGAACTTACGTTAGATAAAGCAGTGAGGATGGCACGTCAAAGCGAGGAAGTGAAAAAACAGCAAGCTTTGCTGCAAGGAGACTCCAAAGCACAGGCTAGCGATGCTAAGTTTGTGGACAGAGTCAGAGAGCACAAAAATGGCAAGTTTGCTCAAAATAAACCTCATTATGTCAAAGAGCAAAACAGCAAGGGAAAAGCTTCACAGTCACAGTGTCTGAAATGTGGCAAATTTCCATCACATCCTAAACGTGACTGTCCTGCAAATGAAAGCAAATGTCACACATGTGGCAGAAAAAGGCATTATAGCCGTGTGTGTAGGACACCCAAGTCAGTACATGAGGTGGAAGAAGAGGATGAAGACGCCATTTTCCTTGGCAGCATCACAACAGATGGTGATCCTTGGTTGGTGAAAATTAAAATTCTCGACGAAAGAGTGACATTTAAAATCGACACAGGTGCCGATGTCACTGTTCTGCCGCACGTCGTGTTTCAGAACATATTTAAAGACAGTCCACCCATGCTCAGAAAAGCTTCTAAACCACTTTTGGGGCCAGGTAGGAGTCCACTTGATGTTGTGGGCGTTGCCAGGCTGCTGCTTAAGAGAGGTGGAAAAGAAGAGATGGAGGATGTGTACATTGTTCGCCACCTGCACACTGCATTGTTGGGAAGATCTGTGAGCTGTAGGCTGGGGCTAGTTGCACGCCTAGACAGTGTTGACATAGAGTCACTAAAACAAACCTACCCAGAACTATGCAGTGGACTTGGAGAGGTACACCAGCCATATGCCATAAAGCTAAAACCAGGGGCAGAACCGTTCTCACTAAAAACACCAAGGAGGATCCCATTGCCATTGACGGACAAAGTCAGACAGGAACTGTCCCGCATGGAAAGCCTCAGTGTGATATGTAGAATTGAGGAGCCAACGGACTGGTGCGCTGGCATCGTGGTGGACCTAAAAAGACTGTGGCCGTGCGAATATGTGTGGATCTAACCAAACTGAACGAGTCAGTGCGTCGAGAGAAATTCATCCTGCCATCAGTAGAGAAAACACTTGGAAAGCTGGCGGGAGCCAAAATTTTCAGTAAGCTGGATGCTAATATGGGGTTTTGGCAAATTCCCCTAACCGAAGATTCAGCAAAACTAACAACATCGCGCCTTTTGGACGTTTTTTCTTCAAACGTTTACCTTTTGGCATAGCATCAGCTCTTGAGCATTTTCAGAACAGGATGGTGACTGAAGTCACAGAAGGGCTCGAAGGAGTGGTGTGCCACATCTATGATGTGCTGGTGTGGGGATGTACTCAAGAGGAGCACGACACTCGCCTACACGCAGTTCTACAGAAAATCCAGAAGGCAGGTATCACGTTGAACATGGACAAATGTGATCTGTCTAAGACTGTTGTAAGTTTCCTAGGTCATGTGGTCTGCGCCAACGGCATCAGCCCAGATCCAGGCAAGACTGAAGCTGTGAAGAAGATGAAAGAGCCGACAACTGTGAGTGAAGTACGATCCTTTCTGGTGTAGTAATCTAATGAGGGCGGTAAGGTATTTAAACACTTACAGGGCCACCATTATTCTAAAATATAGGACTTATTGGTCAGTTTACTGACTTACCTATTTAGATGCGCAGGTCTGAGCAGAGTTTAGCTGCACAAACTTGCCACCAATTCGCGAGTTCATCCTTTTTCCGGTATTAACTTGCTTTAACTGTGACTAGGAAAAATGTAATTTCACAAGAGACTTCAATTTATGTTGGTCTACCAGAAAATAGACCTTTTATTGAAATTATCATGAAAGTACATTAAACATTTGTATCGATATTAGCTCTGATTTAATAACTACGTTGACAAGAATTCAAATTAAAATCAAACAGACAGTTAGGAACTTTTCTGTTGGCACATTACTTAACAGATTAATAGCTTATGAAAAATAAGAAATAGGAGGAAGAAGATAAGAATTGAAAGCTAAGTTAACCGAAGTTAATTACTTTGAAACTACCAGGGTGGCACCTTCCCGAACAGGTCCGGCTGTACTTCCGAGCGTTCAGCATACAAACAAAGCCTCTTTACCTGGTGACGATAAGTCCCTGGGAGATGAGGGCTGAGAAGTTTGTGGACACTACCGGACTGTGTGGTCCAGCTCACGTCCAGTCGACTTCCGTGTATGGCTGATTCAGACGACCGGTAGCACGCTTTCACCGGCAGGAACAGAACCAAGCGCACTGACTTATTTTCAAAATAAAACTTCAGAAAACAAATTCTTTCAGGAGATGAGTGAGTGGGTTACAGTAAGCTTTACTGTAACTCCAGCTGAAACGTGGGTCTAGTTGACACAATGACCGGAACGTCTCCAGCTTTTTCCAGAGAAGAAACCAAGTTCTTAGGAGGTTCTTCCCTTTGACTCTAAAGAAAATGCAGGAAATGGACCTTTATATGGGAGGCGGGGTCTGACCCACCTCCTTAATAACTATTGGCTGGTTTAACAAAATAAGAGATGGATATTTCATCTGATAGGCAGAACTGTCTCTGACGGACAACAGGAAAACTGTTTACAGAATCGGCCAGATGGCCTGCTTGTGAGCACAGAGAATATTATGGCTAACTTTCACAGACAAAACAGAGAAGGAAGTTGCAAGTTAAAAGTTTACCATGGCTCATGTCCCAGATTCAGAACCTGCTTGTTCTTGCAGAAATAAAACCAGCAGAAGGTCAAAACTCATGAAAGTAACAGATCATCATTAAAATGACAAAATATACTGTAGATCAATTCTGAATTAACACACATTAAAGAGAAAGTTCAATCTGATTAATTAGTGTCCATTAATTCAAAATAATTGTAACAAATATAAGTGTCCACTCGTCGTAGGTAATCCCATTGCGGTAAGCTTTCAATCCTTTGGAAAACATAGTCTGTTAACCCATGGAAAACTGAGTCTGTGATCCTTTGGAAAACAAAGTCTTATAATCCACAACGGTAAATCCACAACGATGGGGGTTATTGATTTCATCAGCAAGAATGGTTTTTAATCAGCATGTAGAGGGGATCCCTCGATTGAAGCAGAGGAGGCGGCCCTTGGATGAAGGTTGAAGACCAACGTTGGATCAGCAGGTCCCCACATCGAAGGTTGCAGGCTGGATGGCTTCCAGTCGGTGCCACCCTGGTTCAATGTGTCATGCAATTATGTGGTTTTAGGTGGGCTTATGATTGGGATTTTACATTAGGCCCTACCTATATGCACCTGGTATGTAAGCTATCATGGATTAGATCAGCTACAATTACCAATTAAGGGGTGGATCATCCATCCATCCATCCATCCATCCATCTTCTTCCGCTTATCCGGGGTCGGGTCGCGGGGGTAGCAGCCTAAGTAGGGAGGCCCAGACTTCCCTCTCCCCAGCCACTTGGAGCAGCTCCTCCGGGGGAATCCCAAGGCGTTCCCAGGCCAGCCGAGAAACATAGTCCCTCCAGCGCGTCCTGGGTCTTCCTCTGGGTCTCCTCCCGGTGGGACATGCCCGGAACACCTCACCAGGGAGGCGTCCAGGAGGCATCCTAACCAGATGCCCGAGCCACCTCAACTGGCTCCTCTCGATGTGGAGAAGCAGCGGCTCTACTCCGAGTCCCTCCCGGATGACTGAGCTTCTCACCCTATCTCTAAGGGAGAGTCCAGCCACCCTGCGGAGAAAACTCATTTCAGCCGCTTGTATCCGAGATCTTGTTCTTTCGGTCATAACCCAAAGCTCATGACCATAGATGAGGGTGGGAACGTAGATCGATCGGTAAATTGAGAGCTTTGCCTTTTGACTCAGCTCTCTCTTCACCACGACAGACCGGTACAGCGCCCGCTTCACTGCGGACGCTGCACCTATCCGCCTATCGATCTCACGCTCCAGTTTTCCCTCATTCGTGAACAAGATCCCGAGATACTTAAACTCCTCCACTTGGGGCAGGACCTCCTCCCCGACCCGGAGAGGGCATGCTACCCTTTTCCGGCTCAAGACCATGGCCTCGGATTGGGTGGATCAATGCTGTAAAAATCAGATATAGGGATCTATACCTATAGAAATGTGGAGGGCTTCTGTAACGAAGGCCTCTTCTTTCAAACTATTCCTCCATTCATTATTTAGTTTAGGTTAAACTAAAATAAAAAAAATGAAAACTAGTTTGGTCTAAATGTCTGTTGTCTTTTAGACGAACGACGCAAGATTTGGTATTCCCTATAAATTTTGAAGTCTATGGCGAGACTCATCAAAATGAATAGATCTAGAATAGAAACGATCGAATCGGTCCTACCTAAATGATTGGGAGGTCAGTGTAGATTATAGTACCTTAAGTAGTATTGATCTACAATGACTCTTCAAAGATTGAGATCTTTAACAAAATGAACAGCATGTTGGCATAGTTAAATCCATTTAAATCTTCAACTAATCAACAATCAAAACCTCTTTTGGCTGGGAGTGTTCAGAAAACAATAACGTCAATAACAACAAAAGTAGCAATTAAGCAACTAAAAACAACGTTTCACTACAACAAACTCACTCTGGTCGTCAGATTCCAACGTGTCACACACAAGAAAAACAGTTCTTAGCTTTATAACCGATGTCAATTAAATCCTGCAGATTTAAACGGTTGTTAAGGTTAGTTTTTGTTGTGGGTTTTATGCTTAGCGTTTCTAAGTTCTAGTTGGAACGGTTTCTTTTCGCAACTAGTATAGTTTAAACTGTTTAGTTTATTTACTATCCTGTGCTTGGACGACCTTGTTTTCCCATGAAGTCTTTGAGTTTGCGAGATCTTTGTCGTTTGTGGGGTTATTGAAATCTTTGTCCTTGACATGGGCATGGCCTAACATCACCCCCCTGTGGTCATGGGGGACCACGCGCACAGGTGTGGACGTCCGTCCATGGGCACGAGTTAGGATGCCTTTGTTTAGTTTAAGCTGTTTGCGCAGTTTATTGGGAGCCTTGTACAGGAACCTTATAGGTTTCGGCCAACGTATCTCTGTACGTTTACCTCTTTCTGCGTAATTCAGGTGTGTCACAACTGTCGGCGCAGTCGCAGGTGTGTCTGACTGGTCAGACTGCGACGGGTCACTGTCGTTGTGGTGTGTGTCTTCCCACTTCATGAATGAAGAGGTGCTCTTTGAGTCTGTAAGAACTATGTCATCTCTGAGTAGTTCTAGATTCAAATGCTCTTGAACCAAGGTTTCATTGAAAGCTTGGCTGATAGCCGAATTACCTGTCCCAGAGGACAGTACAGCGTCCTCGGTGTGGGACCCTCGGATCTCCACACCTTCCTCTACCTGTGGTAGGAAGTGTGAGTTTGCCCCCCTTTTGTTTGAGGAGGGGACCTCAAAATCTGTAACCATGAAGTCCAAGTGACTGTCAGCGTGTTGTAGACTGTCACTTTCAGGACTCGGATGTCCTTGAACCAAGACTTCACTGAAAGCTTGGCTGTATGCCGAATTACCTGTCCCACAGGACAGTACAGCGTCATCGGTGTGGGACCCTTGGATCTCCACACCTTCTTCTACCGGTGGTAGGTAGTGCTCAGTGAGTGCTGAAGGTGTCAGCTCGCAGAGGAGGTTCTCGTGTTGGGCCAGAGTCTGGTCCACCTGTTGAGTCTCCTCTGTCTCACCTGTATATGAAGGTTCACTTACCGGGTTTGTGGTCTCGGTTGGGGAATCCCATGTGACCTCAGCGGTACCTGTTGTTAGACAGTCAGTGTCCTGACCTTGGGGAGGCACCTCGATTGGCAGTGGACTGCTCACTGTGGCCCACATTGTCTGATTGCCATAATTTATAATCGCTTCAAAGCGATTTATAAAATCTTGGCCAACCAAAAACGGAGTCTGGAGTGAGTCACGTTCAGACACATACACCGGGTGGTATAGTGACATTTCGCCAATCTGCATGTGAACCATGGCTATTAGGGTTGTTCTCGTCTTTGCGAGGCCCTGTTGCTCACCATAAGTGTATTTCACAAAGGGTATTTGCCTGTCAACATCGTTAGCGGCGGTCCTTAGCTCCTCAAACAGTTCGGCTGACATGATAGACACGTCTGAGCCGCAAACCAGGAGTGCTTCTTGCGCGAGGACCCCTTCCAATGTGAGTGGCAGGTAAGCTCTCTTAGCTATCCCCCTTTTTATAAAGTTACACAGAAACCGTTTAGGTTTTTTCACACGTTTCTGTGTACGTGTGACTCTGTCTGTGTAATCTTCGTCGCTGTCAGCATCATGATGGCTGTCTGCCTCATGACCTTCAGGACGTGGATTTTCAGCAATCTGTTTGCTGTCAGCGTCTTTGTCAATGATGACGATGTTGTCACTGTGTGC
>JBBPBX010037712.1:7947-30779 GCA_038048925.1 Garcialebias charrua | reverse complement strand
ACGTGCCGGGCGAGTCGACTTTGCGACGGGACTTCATTCGGCTGCAGCAGGAGAACAAGGAGCGCTCCGAGGCCCTGCGCCGCCAGCAGCTCCTCCAGGAGCAGCAGCTCCGTGAACAGGAGGAGTACAAGCGGCAGCTGCTGGCTGAGAGACAGAAACGAATCGAGCAGCAGAAGGAGCAGAGGAGGCGGCTGGAGGAGGTGAGCACAAACCCTCAAACATGGGGTCGTTACATGGTACTGTGAGAGACACAGTTGACAATACAGGTAGTCCTCCACTTACGAACCAGTTCCGTTCCTACGGCCGTTTGCATGTCAAATCGCCATAAGTCGGAAAACACACGAGCCGCCACTTATACACGTACATGTACGGTACTGTACAGTTACCAAGCACTTCGCCTATCCTAACACAGTACCCTCCATAATTATCAAAAAACACATACAGTGCATTTGGAGCCATAATGAAGGAAAAAAATAGTTGGCATGTCTGTTAGCATGTTAGCTCGTTGCACGTCCGAGCTCTGCAGCTTCCAGCTGCTTCACGTGGTCCAAACTGTTTGTAACTGCATGTTAGCTCCATACATTTGGAGCTAGTGAAGCCGTTTCTCCGCGTTAGCATGTTAGCTCCCGGCCGCAGCAGTCCTCTCCGCCACCCGTCGGCTCCGTGTCCCCGGTGGGGCTGGCGTTAGCATGTTAGCTCCGGGTGTCACCACCATCCAGGCCGCCAAGCCGTTCGTCCGCCTGAGACGTCCACAGAGTTCACCGACTGTTTCCAGCTCATTTATCCGAGCGAAGCAATCTCTGATCGGACAGACAGTCTGTCCAAAGCTGCCTGTCGAAGGCGGAGGTAACCGAAGCTAAACGACTACTGCAGAACACTGTGTACCGGTAATCGGCTTCAAAATAATAATACAGTACAGTAATAATAATAATTTATTTATAAAGCCATTTAAAAAAACCACAGCTGCAAGAAAGTGCTGTACACATAAAATCAAGAACATTTAAACACATGAAATAAGATTTTTCAATTTTACGATTTTTTTTAAATTAAATTTAAAAAATTTATTAACAAGATAATAATAATAATAATAATAATGTCTATTCCTGTCATCTGCGTATGTTCCCATACACAGACGAAATTCGTCTCTGCATTTAACCCAACCACCTACCAGGTGGTGCAGTGAGCAGCCCGAAAGCGCTCGGGGAGCTGGAGAAATAGGTGTGCACTCATAGACACCCCAAGGTGGGTAGTGGCCGGGGCGTGAACCCGCGACCTTCGGATCCGTAGTCAAAAGCCCTGCCACTAGACCATCTTGGCTCCACGCGTTCGTAACACAGAATTGCCGTAAGTTGAGGACTACCTGTATCTTACTGCACATGCACATTCTGTTTTCATGGAGTATCTGTGTTAAAAACCTGAACACTGACATGAAAGCTGCAGTTGATTACTTTCACCAGATGACAGAGAAACCACCTGTCACACTTAACCTTTAAACCTCATCTAAAGGTCCAGTTTACATACTGGTTGACCCACTATGTCAGTGATCCTCACTATTTTTTTTTTCAAAAGAGCCATATTAATATATTGTTACTGTTACTATTGTTATAGTTGTTACAAATTGTTACTCAAATAAAAGAAAAAAATGAAACAACCCACCCATGAACAAAAAAGAGCCACATCTTTTTAAACAAAATGTACGTTAGTACTGAGCTGAGCGGAAGTTGTGGCGTGTGTCCTTGACTTTCTTCATGTTGTATTTGTAATTTATATTGTTGCAACCACACTGAGACATTCAAGATGGACATGGGTCAGTCGCTTTCTGTTTTGCTTGATAGTGTTCATGGTGGAACATGTTGACTTGCAGGTGTAACATTTTCAGCTTTTAGCTGTTATCCCAATCCCTTGAAGAAAATACAAGTTAACAATGAATACCAAAGTCCATGCTCAACAATAGTCAAAGTTTATTCTTAAAAAAAAAAACCAGTTCTGTATACAATAATAAATACAATCACATATAAAATGAAAATGAATATGCTCTAATATGCATATGGATGGAGATGCCCCCCTTCACATTTCTGCCTGCCCCCTCCTGTAACCGGCCCTGTAAAATGCTCCTACTTCCTTCACCGCAGATGACAGAAGGTGCGGAGACGCATGAGGCCGGTAGCTGATCCATCTGACATTAACAGGACATTGATTACTTCTTTTGACCAGTAGGGGTCAGTGGACGTGCACAGTCGATGATGATCAGCTGATCCATCTGAAGCTTAACAGGACTTTTTTTTATCCTCTACCAGCTGGTTGGACCTGCCTCCTCCTCAACAAGTAGATTAACACAATATTATTCGTAAAACCGCATCATAGAAGCCCGAGCTGACATGTACAATTATTGCGCAATGCGCCAGCACGTTTTAAAAATGTATCGTCTGTGCTGACGTATTGTTGTAACTTGTCATGAGAGCCACCAGTAAAGCCTGGTGAGCCACATGTGGCTCGGGAGCCGCGCAGTGAGTATCCCTGCACTATGTGAAGGTCTTGTTTGTAAGTTTGTTGCAGCTCCTCGGACTGATGAAGTCTTTTGGATGAAAGGTGAAACGTTTCGACAAAAACAAACTGTCCAGAGGACCTGACTTATCTTTTTCTACCTGGATTATTGAGCATGAACCTTGATAATATGAAACCTTGTTACATCCCTTCTAATCTGTGTGCATTTTACAATTTTTCCATTTGAATATGCAAATCTTAATATTAATATAGCAAATAATCCTGGTGTTTGTCGTTTATTCTAAATCATGCAACTCCATGTTGGAATCACCTGTTTTGTCCAACTCTGAAATCTAAACTTTCTTATTTATCAGAAATTCAACATTTATGTAAATTTGGCGGGATAAGACCAGAAAAGTCTTTCACATTTTCTTCCTGAAGTCATTTAAACGTTACAGTAAACACTTACTGGACTCATGCAGGTCAAATCAGAGTTACATTTAACAGTGCCACTTGTGTTCCCCGCAGCAACAACGGCGTGAGCGTGAGATGAGGAGGCAGCAGGAGCGTGAGCAGCGCCGCCGTGAGCAGGAGGAAAAGAGACGCGTCGAGGAGATGGAGCGACGACGCAAAGAGGAGGAGGAGCGCAGGAGAGCAGAGGAAGAGAAGAGGAGGGCCGATCGAGAGCAGGTACAGAAACGGAGAGGGAGGGGAGGTAAAGCTGGTTCATCTTTCTAAAAGTGGTTCAGGAAGTGGGCGTGTCAGGAAAGACACGAACTATGCAGTTGTAATGAATTGATAAAGATCTCTCTACCTGGATCTTAGATACTTTAAATATTTAAAATAAAACATGAATCAGTCCTGTCCAACAGGCCTGCTGTGGTCTGATCTGCCAGCTTTAGGACACAATTCAATATCAACTCGCCTGGAAGATCAAATCCAAAATTATTTTCATCCATAGTTCTACAGAGCAAGTCGTTAAAATGTCCGTCCACTGTTGCAAACGAAGTGGAACATACTCTTTGGGTTTATCAGTCTAAATCATAAGCGTGCCGACTTCCATTTTGATGTGTGGCTGCATCTAGGCTTAAGAAAGGTCCTTATCAAAAATTGAATTGCTGTGTCATAATCCAAGATGGCTGCCACCATATATTTACACGGCCACCCCAATCATTAGAGGAAACTTTGATTTCTAGTTTTTATATTGCTGAAAAGTATGGCTTCCTCAAATGATTGGAATAGCCTTTGGGGTGGCCAAAGGTTAATCTATTCTAGTGAAGGCCACCATTGGCCACCCACTGGCTCCTCCCCTGCACCTGGTGGTGGATAAAATGTCTTCCTCTGCTTGTTGGGATCTGTCACTCTGCGCTGCCTCGGACAAACAAACAAACAAACAAAAAAAATAAAAAATGTTTATACAACTCTACCCACTTGATTATCTTGCACCAAAAAAACATTAAAGTTTACTACTTCTTCTACTTCTTCTTCTTTTGGCTTTTCCCTCTTCAGGGGTCGCCACAGCGAGTCATCCTCCTCCACCTCACTCTGTCCTCTGCATCCTCTGTCCTCACTCCAACTACCTTCATGTCCTCTCTAACTGCATCCATATATCTCCTCTTTGTCCTTTTCACTCCTAAGGAGAACCTCAACATCTTCATTTCTGCCACTTCCAGTTCTTTCTCCTGTCTTTTTGTCAATGCCACTGTCTCCAGACCATACAACATAGCTGGTCTCACCACTGTCTTGTAAACTTTTCCTTTGACCTTTGCTGACACCTTTTTGTCACAAATCACTCCTGAAACTTTTCTCCATCCACTCCATCCTGCCTGGACTCTCTTTTTCACCTCTTTACCACATTCCCCATTTTCCTGGACAGTGGACCCCAAGTACTTGAAGTCCTGCACCTTTGTGACCTCTGCTCCTTGTAGCCTCACTGTTCCACTGGCCTCCCTCTCATTCACACACATGTACTCTGTCTTACTACGGCTGACTTTCATTCCTCTTCTTTCAAGTGCATACCTCCACCTCTCCAAGTTCTCTTCCACCTGTTCCCTGTTCTCACCACATATCACAATGTCATCTGCAAACATCATAGTCCATGGGGATTCCTGCCTGACCTCATCTGTTAGTCGGTCCATCACCAGAGCAAACAAGAAGGGGCTCAGAGCCGATCCTTGATGCACTCCCACCTCCACCTTGAAGCTATCTGTCACTCCTACAGCACATCTCACCACTGTCCTGCTGTCTTCATACATGTCCTGCTGTCCTCATACATGTCCTGCTGTCCTCATACATGTCCTGTACCAGTCTAACATACTTTTCTGCCACTCCAGATTTCCTCATGCAATACCACACCTCCTCTTGGCACCCTGTCATATGCTTTTTCTAAATCCACAAACACACAATGGAGTTCTTTCTGACCCTCTCTGTACTTCTCTATCAACATCCTCAAAGCAAAGATGCATCTGTGGTGCTCTTTCTTGGCATGAAACCATACTGCTGCTCACAGATAGTCACCTCTTGTCTAAGCCTTCCTTCCACAACTCTCTCCCAGATCTTCATTGTGTGGCTCATCAACTTAATTCCCCTGTAGTTGCTACAACTCTGTACATCACCCTTGTTCTTAAAAATGGGAACCAGCACACTTCTTCTCCATTCTTCAGGCATTTTCTCACCCTCAAATATTCCATTAAATATTTGAGTCAAAAACCTCACTGCCATCTCTCCAAGACATTTCCAAACCTCCACTGGTATGTCATCAGGTCCTACTGCCTTCCCCTTCTTCATTCTTTTCAGAGCTTTCCGGACTTCACCCTCACTAATCTTTCCCACTTCCTGGTCCACAGTTTCTATGACCTCCACTCTTCTTTCTCTTTCATTCTCTTCATTCATTAGCTCCTCAAAGTAATCCTTCCATCTTCCCATCACACTCTCCTCACTTGTTAGAACATTACCATTCCCATCTTTAATAAGCCTAACCTGCTGCACATCCTTTCCAGCCTGATCCCTCTGTCTTGCCAATCGGTACAAGTCCTTCTCGCCCTCTTTAGTGTCCAGTCTCCCATACAACTCATTGTACGCCCTCTGCTTTGCCTTAGCTACTTCCCTCTTTGCTCTATGTCCCATCTCCTTATATTCCTGTCTCCTCTCTTCAGTCCTCTCACTGTCATATTTCTTCTTGGCTAATCTCTTTCTTTGAATGGCGTCCTGCACTTCACTATTCCACCACCAGGTTTCCTTATCATCTATTCTCTGTCCAGATGACACACCAAGTACCTTCCTACCTGTCTCTCTAATTACTGTTGCTGTAGTAGCCCAGTCACTTGGAAGCTCTTTCTTACCACCCAGAGCCTTTAACAGCTCGTCTCTGAATTTCTCACAACATTCTTCCTTCTTTAGCTTCCACCATTTGGTCTTCTTCTCTGATTTTACTCTTTTTCTCTTCTTCGCAACAACAGTCATTCTACACACAACCATCCGATGCTGTCTGGCCACGCTCTCCCCTGCTACAACCTTACAGTCTCCAATCTCTCTCAGGTTTCCTCTTCTACACAGAATGTAATCGACCTGTGTACTCCTTCCTCCACTCTTATAGGTCACTCTATGTTCCTCCCTCTTTTGGAAATAGGTATTGACTATAGCCATTTCCATTCTCTTGGCAAAATCCACCACCATCTGTCCTTCCTGGTTTCTTTCCTTGACACCAAACCTACCCATCACTTCCTCATCCCCTCTGTTTCCTTCACCAACATGTCCATTCAGGTCTGCTCCAATCACCACTCTTTCCTCCCTGGGAATACTCTCTATCACTTCATCCAAATCTTTCCAAAATTTATCTTTCTCCTCCCCATCACATCCAACCTGTGGAGCATAACCACTGACTATGTTTAGCATCAGACCTTCTACTTCTACCTTCAGACACATCACCCTATCTGACACTCTCTTCACCTCTACTACATTCTTTGCCAACTCCTCCTTCAGGACCACCCCTACTCCATTTCTCTTTCTATCCACACCATGGTAAAACAGTTTAAACCCTGCTCCAATACTGTGAGCCTTGCTGCCCTTCCACTTGGTCTCTTGGACACATAAAACATCTACCTTTCTTCTCTGCATCATGTCAGCCAGCTCTCTACCTTTGCCTGTCATTGTCCCCACATTTAGAGTTGCAACCCTCAGTCCTACATTCTTCACTTTCCTCCTCTCCCTCTGTCTCCTGACACGTTTTCCTCCTCGGCGTCTTCGACTAACAGTAGTACAATTTCCGCCGGCACCCTGTTTGTCAACAGCACCGGTGGCGGACGTTGTTAACCCGGGCCTCGACCGATCCGGTATGGTTTCACTTTGATGAACTCGCATTATGGTTTTGGCAAGTGTTTTACATCGGATGCCATTCCTGACACAACCCTCACCATTTACCCGGGCTTGGGACAGGCACAAGAGATACATTGGCTTGTGCTCCCTAGTGGCTGGTTTACATTAAAGTTTACTTGCATTCCCCAAAACTACAAACACTCACCATTCAAATCCCTGTGACAGAGATATCAACATACTGCTTGTTAAAAATATATAAAGATGTATATTTTGTTATTATGGTGAAGTATTTTGCGTAAGAAGTACTTTGTAAGACGGTGATAAAAATTAAAAAGTTACATCAGTTTGGATATTTCATGGTATTTTAGAGTTTGCTCCTATTTTTGGTATAGCTTGTACAAATGTATCAAAATGAAAAAGTTAAAGTCAGTCTGAATGTTGGGAGTTGCTGCTCAGGCTGGTTGATAACTCAAAGCAAACACGGTGTGTTAGGTAGGAGAACCTACTGTCTGATTTTGTTTTCTTACAGAAGATAAACCTGGAAGGTGGTCAGTTAGTCGAGTCTTGGGATCCTTGAATATGAAGGACCTTCATTTGGAGCATACGTCTCTGGACCGTTACCACCAAGTGCAGACGAGGCCTCTTAAAATGATAGTTCAGTCAGGAAAATGTTCTGTCACGGTTGACCTTTGGCCTTTGGACACAGCTAATGTCAGTGGGATGGGTGTGTTTGATTGACAGGAGTATATTCGCCGTCAGCTAGAGGAGGAGCAGAGGCACCTGGAGCTCCTCCAGCAGCAGCTCCTCCACGAGCAGGCCATGCTGCTGGTGAGTTTGGCTTCTTTTCTTTCATTTTCAGTTACATTTTTATTACTTTCTAACGACAGAATAATTTTTTATTTTTAGTGATTTTTTTCATAGTTGTCATGATAGTTCCATCTGTCGTTCCAAGTGGATACGTTTCATTCTGGGTTTCTTTATTATGCCCTTCTCCCATAATGTTTGATGTAGTTTACCTCCTGGTGAAACTGACTCAAGCCTTCAGGGTTACTGACTGGTCTGACTGGTGTTTAGAGGTGTACAGGGAGCCATTACCAGCTGAGGTTGAGTTCAATGAAGTCTTCTCAGGGTTTGCAGGAGAAGTCAGGATGTTTACTGGGCCCTCAGCGTGTTAATGTTGTCACCAGGAAGCCAGTCATCCAGCAGGAAAAGAGGGTTTCCCTGGTTCTGGTCCTGCTCAAGTTGCACAATGTTAAACTGCTTTGTGTGTTTTTTATTTTATTTTGTGAAAGGTTTTGTTCCTCTGGGGAAGAATCTGCTCACATAATACTGTAAAAGGATGTGAACACGTTCATCTTCAAAACACAACCAAGTTGTTATTTGTACTGTCTGGCTGCTACAAACTCACCATTCATAGACTAGAAACAAGTTTTCTTTTCCTAATAATTTGCACAAACCAACATTTATTCATGATAAACAGCTGAACATAAAAAAGAGACCATTTTTAATATTAAAAAAATGCTATTAAGTTTGATTTTGGTTGTGATGAATCTTGGGAGTAGGTAATGAAGCCATTACCATATTTTCCATACTATAAGTCGCACCTTTTTGCCTAATTTGCATGCCCTGCGACTTAGAGAGGTGAGACTTGTTTATGGATTTCCCCCCATATTTTTAGACCAATTTTTGGCTCAGATATGACCGTTTTTCCATTATGGCAAAAACGGTGCAGTACCACTTTCGGCTGCTAGGAGTGCGGTACCACCTTTGTCCGCTAGGGTACACCAACCGTTCCCACCTCATGTGTCCGACGAGAGCCTCCTCTTGTACTTTTTCAGAGCAAAAAAATTTAAATCCAGCAGAGTTGACCATTACGTGAATTTTTTAAGGAACGGAGATTTAAGATTTTTCAATCAGCCAATTGTTAACTCTGTTAACTATTCTGGGAAATAATTTAAAACATGAGCAACCCATGTGATAAAATAATATAAATCATTAGCTAATATATAGTGCTGGGCGATATGACGATATGATGATTTTGATGATTTTTAAGGAACGGTTAGGCTAAGACACATGTTTGCTATAATTTTCAGCAGATAAATAATTGTTTTTACTAGGGATGGGGCCGATCCGCTACAGTATCGGTATCAGTATCGGATACCAGCATAATTTAAGTATCGGATATTGGATCCAACCTGCCAATATTTCCGATCCAGCTTCAAAGAACACTTGTGTTCCATCACATTCTGTAACTAGCGTCTTAACATTGTGTGAGATGAACCCAATGAAGACACTCTTGAGCCTTACAACAGGAAACTCACAAACTTTAACAGCACACAAGAGGCAGGTCTATACCACACACATGTCCTTCTCACTCATGGTGCAGCTGGATAAACTAAAATACCGCTAAGCATGATGGGAAAGACAACACAGCCCACTCTCCTTAACCACTAAGGGAATGGATTTTGTTGTCTTTCCCATAATGCTTAGCGGTATTTTAGTTTTCCAGCTGCACCTAAAGCTTATATAAAGGTGCGACATGTTTATGGATTTTTCCAATTTATTGACAATAATTGGACAAAGCGACTTATATAAAGGTGCAACCTATAGTCCAGAAAATACTGTAAATTGTATCACGTGTCAGGATTGTGATTTTCTGGGTGGTGTAAATGGAAGTAGGTGTCTGAACATGATCAACAGTCATTTAATAGAAGTGTTTCTGGAAGCGGACACCACGTCCAGCCTCGTTCACTGACTGCTTTTGGTTCAACTCCATCCTCCCTGTACTCAGGAGTATAAATGGCGGGAGCTTGAGGAGCAGCGGCAGGCCCAGAAGCTCCAGAAGCAGCTGCAGCAGGAGCAGGCCTACCTGCTGTCACTCCAGCAGAACCAGAACCAGAACCTGGACAGTAGCACAACAGCCCATCATCAAAGCACTAAACCCTCACAGGGATTCGAACCAGAAAGAGTAAAAGTCCTGAAAACTGAATCGGATGCACTGAAACAACCTCCCAGCACTGAATCTGAGAAAACACGACCCAGTCCGGTCTCCAGTCTGGAACCCCCCACAGAGCCCAGGCTTCCTGTAGCTGACCTCCACGGCCCCGCCCCTGACTGTGAGGTGAACCGTCACTCTGACAGCCGTAGATCTTCTTTGCTTGTGTGAACTCTGCTTGGTGCACGGGGCTCACCTGGGGATGGCTAACTGAATGGACTCGCTCTCCGTCCCACCAGAATGTCCTAACCTTTCTAATCATTTAACCACTTTACGCTGGACGGACAACAAAATGCTTCTGTTGTGTTTATATGTCTCTGTGACGTGTTTATGAACGATTACATTTGAAATTCAGTCTTCAGTAATGAATTATTGGCTCATAACTTTTTCACAGAACACATGTTCAACACATGTTTGAGCTGCACTTTCTGTTAACTATTCTGGGAAATAATTTAAAACATGAGCAACCCATGTGATAAAATAATATAAATCATTAGCTAATATAGTGCTGTGCGATATGACGATATATATCGTGGGGACGATAGAAACGTGTCTATCGTGCTACTTTCCTTCTATCGTCTCTATCGTGATAAATAAGAATAAAAAAAGTAACTGTCGCAAAGAAGCTTCATATTTTGGTTTTGCGAGATGACGGCGCTGCTTTATGTTTTGACGCACGCGCGGGTTTGCGACACATGCTTTACGTTGTTAAACTCGAGTTCAACAGAGACGCAGGCGCATGAAACCGGTGTCACAACAAGGAGGAAACAGCTGCACAGGCAGCCCGAGGAAGAACTTTTACCAAAAAGAGGGGGAAGCTCACCTTGTTAGCTTCCATTATTTTGCTCCGCTGAAACTCGGGAGAAAAATGGGTCCAGAGAACACGAAGTCCAACCGAGTCCGAACTTGGGTCCAGTTAACCAATACAAAACAGACCAGAGACACAACAGAACCGGAATCAAACGCAACGTTTTCTCTTTTCTGTTTCTTACCTTGTTTACTCCAACTTCCAGAACGGATTTCTTCTTTGTGGGTTTTATTAGCAGCCGTTGTTTTACCGCCACCTGCAGGAAAAATTTGGACCAAAGTAGAAACTCAAATTTTACTTGATTTTATCACTTGTTTTATTTGATTTTTGCTTTTGTTGCACTTTGTAGCACTTTGAGATTTTTATTAATGAAAAGTGCGTTATAAATTAAATTTATTATAATTATTATTATTAACTCCTTTTCTACTTTGGTCCAAATTTTTCCTGTACACACACATTGTGTTGTATATACTGTATTGTGATATATATCGTTATCGTGATATAAAAAAAGTCCATATCGTGATATATGATTTTTTCCATATCGCCCAGCACTAAGCTAGTATTATGTAGCCTCAAGCATGTCCTGCAAAGTGAAGAGGAGGAATTGGAATTAAGGCCGAGATACACTGAAGCAGACTCCGTATACGCGCGTATGCGCGCATATTTTGTGCGTATGTTTTCGCTTCTATACTTTCAGAAACTATCAGCTTTCAAACGCTCGCGTTCTCCTTGTTGTAATATGAGCAGCTGAGCACGGAGGACTCAACTGAGCTCGCTGATTGGTCACTTTGACACGCCTACTGAAATGATTGACAGCGCTCAGTCAGCTGAAGTGAAACCTAGTTGAATGTGAAACTTATCATGAGCAGCTCGCTCAGACTTCTGCGGTGTTCTGATACGGTCTTTCTACTATATATGTTATAAAAAGTTCTCTCAGAAATAAAAATAATAACAGGGAGCGCTTTTCCTGCAGCCCACAGCCCACCACAGCCCACCAGGGAATATATAAAACATCGCGCACCCAGGTAGGACCTGAATTCATTCATTTCATTCATCGAGTGAACGGAGGAAGAAGCGGTTACTTGACTTTAGGCAAAAAAACAAAAGAAAAGGCCCGATCAGCGATAAAAAAGAGGAATTTATTTCATTTGTGTAACATACAAAACAGTCCGGCGCCGGGGAAGTTTAGGTCAGACACCGCGCATCGCGTATGCGAATCGCGTATGCGTAGTAAAAAAATACTTTTGCGCGTACTTGCCCTGAGGGGCTACGCGGGGCTACGCTGCGTACGGGGCGTACGTACGCTGCGTATTGGCGTATCGTGAGGACGCTCGAGTGTATCTCGCCCTTTACTGTACACCCTGTCCATCCTTCCGTGCATGTTGCGAGCATGATAACTTGAAAAATAAGCGAGGTACCGACTTCCATTTTGGTGAGTGGTTGCATCTAGGCGGTAGAAAAGTCACTACTGAAAATTGGGTTGCTATGTCAAAATCCAAGATGGCTACCATCATATATACATGTATTTATATATATATATATGTAAACCATATCCAAAAAAGCTAAGTCTGGTCCTCTGGACATTCAAAAAACAAAACAAAACAAAGCAAGAAAAAAACTGTAGAAACGTTTCGTCTTTCGTCCGAAAGACTTCCTCAGTCTGAGAAGCTGTGTTCAGCTCAGTCTTATAAATAGCACCCTCCCACAGTGGATCAACCAGTTGGCTGATGACAGCCGAAACCAGCTGCTCACATGATCAAGGAGGACCATCAGCCTGACGATGGATCGTTAACACCCTGATGGTTGTTTGCTATTCACAGAGGGCTGAGTGATACTAGCAATAACAGCATTGTAAGTGGGGGACAGTTGAACCCGGAGGCCTCCACCTCTGTTTAATGATGGACGGTTTCTTTTCACAAAGATGGCCTCCTTTACTCCTCTCTCAAACCATTGTTCCTCTCTATCAAGGATGTGAACATCTTCATCCCTGAAAGAGTGACCGCTGGCCTGGAGATGAGTGTAGACCGCAGAGTCCTGACCTGATGATGTTGATCTTCTGTGCTGGGCCATCCTTTTGGCCAGTGGCTGTTTAGTTTCCCCGATGTAAGACTGATCACAGCCCTCCTGACACTGAACAGCATACACAATATTACTCTGTTTGTGCCGGGGGACTGGATCTTTGGGATGAACCAGTCTTTGTCGTAATGAACCGCTGAAAAGAGATCCAGGAAGTGGTTACAAGAAGAAGTTGATAGATTGCCTGAAAAATTTGAAGCAGGACAAGGCTATTGACAATATTCTGTACCACAGACTGTACCCAGGGGAGGCCACGCCAAGTCTGTATGGTTTACCCAAAATCCACAAACAGGGTGTACCTTTAAGACCAATTGTTAGCATGATTAACTCGGTCACTTACAATGTTTCCAAATATCTGGCATCTGTACTCATCCCTTTAGTTGGCAGCTCAGAACACCACATACAGAACACCATGGACTTTGTGGATAAGGTGAGGGATGTCATCATGGAGACTGATGAAACAATGGTCTCTTTTGATGTCACATCACTCTTTACGTGCATTCCTGTTGATGAAGCAGTAGAGGTGGTCTGTTTAAGGTTAAAATCAGACACCACTCTGAGCAACAGGACCACACTTTCCACAGAACAACTGTGTCAACTCTTGAAACTGTGCCTGCAGTCAACCTACTTCACATATGGGGAGCAATATTATAGGCAGAAACATGGGTGTGCTATGGGGTCTCCAGTTTCTCCTATTGTTGCCAACCTGTACATGGAGGAGGTAGAAAAGAGAGCTTTGACATCCTTTTCAGGGAGACCACCAAGTCATTGGTTCAGGTATGTTGACGACACCTGGGTTAAAATTAAATCTCAGGAAGTCCAACATTTCACTGATCACATCAACTCTGTGGATAAATATATCAAGTTCACACGAGAAGATGTAAAAAATGGCAGGTTGGCTTTCTTGGACTGTGAGGTCTCAGTTTCTGATAGAGGAAATTTGCAAACTGAGGTGTACCGCAAACCCACCCACACAGACCAGTATTTACAGTTTGACTCCCATCACCCTCTGGAGCACAAGTTAGGAGTCATCAGGACTCTGTACCACAGAGCAGACAGCGTCCCCACTAACTCAGGAGCCAGACAGAAGGAGAAATCACACACAAAACAGGCTCTAGAGAAATGTGGATATCCTAACTGGGCCTTCCTGAAAGCAGAGAAGAAACCCAAACAGGACTCCAGCCAGCCATCAGGTGAAAAGAAGGAACCCAGACCCAGACCAGTGGTTATTCCGTATGTTGCGGGAGTTCAGAGACACTAGCTGTGTTTCCATCCATTTTCATTTCGTATTTTGAGCTACCTCGCAAATATGTAAATACAAATTAATGCAGATCAGAAGTGTTTCCATCTACTGGCTTGAAGCGCTTCTACCAAGCCGCGCACAGCGTCATTACGTCAGACGTCAGCGTCATTACGTCAGACGTCAGCACTGCGCATGTCTACAGTAAACAGGAAGTAGCGGTTGAAAACAGAACCCGGCCACACATCTCGTCAAAATCGAGAGAATATTTCAGGTACGTGTTGCTATCGGGCGAGTTGTATTTATTCTGTCATGCCAACTAGTTTTAGCGATGTTACATGTTGTCCGGAGCGGAAACAGCTGAACGTCACGTGACGTGAATTTTCGCTACGTCAGAAATGAGTCGGAAAATGTGTTTCCATCTGTCGTTTAGCGCAACTCAAATCCCAAAAACCACCTCAAGCGAGCGTATAAACTTTTTAGCGTAATTCAGGAAGTAACCTCGCAATTTGCCGTTTCCATTAAGCTTTTCTGCTGCGCTATTTCAAATTGCGCAGCTAGAAACCTTGATGGAAACACGGCTATTGAGGCGTTTATTTTCTAAGCACAACGTCCCAGTGGCTTTTAAACCCCAAAATACATTACGGCAAAGACTGGTTCATCCCAAAGATCCAGTCCCCCGGCACAAACAGAGTAATATTGTGTATGCTGTTCAGTGTCAGGAGGGCTGTGATCAGTCTTACATCGGGGAAACTAAACAGCCACTGGCCAAAAGGATGGCCCAGCACAGAAGATCAACATCATCAGGTCAGGACTCTGCGGTCTACACTCATCTCCAGGCCAGCGGTCACTCTTTCAGGGATGAAGATGTTCACATCCTTGATAGAGAGGAACAATGGTTTGAGAGAGGAGTAAAGGAGGCCATCTTTGTGAAAAGAAACCGTCCATCATTAAACAGGGCTGTGCGATATGACGATATATATCGTGGGGACGATAGAAACGTGTCTATCGTGCTACTTTCCTTCTATCGTCTCTATCGTGATAAATAAGAATAAAAAAATAACTGTGGTTTTGCGAGATGACGGCGCGGCTTTATGTTTGACGCACGCGCGGGTTTGCGACACATGCTTTACGTGGTTAAACTCGAGAGCAACAGAGCCGCAGGCGCATGAAGCCGGTGTCTCAACCATAGATCTCAACAAGGAGAAAACAGCTGCACAGGCAGCCCAAGAAGAATAACTTTTACCAAAAAGAGGGGGAAGCTCACCTTGTTAGCTTCCATTATTTCGCTCCGCTGAAACTCGGAGACAAAATGGGTCCAGAGGACACGAACCCAGAGTCCAACCGAGTCCGAACTCGGGTCCAGTTAACCAATACAAAACAGACCAGAGACACAACAGAACCGCAATCAAACGCAACGTTTTCTCTTTTCTGTTTCTTGCTTTGTTTACTCAAACTTCAGAGCGGATTTCTTCTTCGTGAGTTTCATTAGCAGCTGTTGTTTTACCGCCACCTGCAGGAAAAATTTGGACCAAAGTAGAAAAGGAGTTGTTTGTTTGTTTGTTAGTTTATTCATTTTATAAAATGAAATACAACAATTAACGTATTCATAATAGAAAAAAAAATAAAATGAAAGGTAGCAGATGAAGAATAAATCTTATTAAATCTGCTCCTTATTCATCTAATAACAGTTCAAACAATATTTTCTATAATAACAAAATAAGTAAATAACTCAGTCAATTTTCAATTCACATATATCACACATTAAATTAGATTCATTTATATTTTTTTTAGCAATTCATTTTTTACCAGTTTCTTAAATACAAGGAATGATTTGGCTTCCTTAACATTTGTCATTTGGCATTAAGTCATTCCATAATCGTACTCCTTGAATTAAGGTAGATCTTAGGTAGATCTAGTTTCTACTTTGGTCCAAATTTCCTTGTTCTTTTTGTTCACATTCTTATAAATGTAACTATCTGTAGTAAAATAATAAAATAAAAAAACTTTGGTCCAAATTTTTGCTGTACACACACACACACATCGTGTTGTATATATCGTGATATATATCGTTATCGTGATATAAAAAAGTCCATATCGTGATATATGATTTTTTCCATATCGCCCAGCCCTAAAACAGAGGTGGAGGCCTCCGGGTTCAACTGTCCCCCACTTACAATGCTGTTATTGCTAGTATCACTCAGCCCTCTGTGAATAGCAAACAACCATCAGGGTGTTAACGATCCATCGTCAGGCTGATGGTCCTCCTTGATCATGTGAGCAGCTGGTTTCGGCTGTCATCAGCCAACTGGTTGATCCACTGTGGGAGGGTGCTATTTATAAGACTGAGCTGAATACAGCTTCTCAGACTGAGGAAGTCTTTCGGACGAAAGACGAAACGTTTCTACAGTTTTTTTTTGCTTTGTTTTGTTTTGTTTTTTGAATGTCCAGAGGACCAGACTTAGCTTTTTTGGATTTTTCTACCTGGATTATTGAGCATGCATCAGGGTGTAAACCATATCATTTGAGGAAACTGTGTTTTCTAGTTTTTACATTACATAAAAGTATAGTTTCCTCAAATGACTGGGATAGCCAAAGATTAATGTATAGTGAGCAAGGCACCATTGGCCACCCCCTGGATCTGCCACTGCACCTGATGGTGGATGTCTCTGCCACTCTGCGCCGTCTTGGACAAGGGAAAAATAAATCTCTGTTCTTCTCCTACCTGCTTGAACACCTTGCACCAAAAACATTTAGGTTAACTTCCACTCCCTGCTCAGTTGTAGTCCAGAAAAACACTCATCTTGAAAACTACAAACAAACGTTCACTGTTCACCTCGCTCATCGTCGTACTGCTTGTTCTGGACTTCCAGTGGAGCTAGTTCCTACTTGACTAATGAC
Source organism: Garcialebias charrua (assembly GCA_038048925.1). NCBI lineage: Eukaryota > Metazoa > Chordata > Actinopteri > Cyprinodontiformes > Rivulidae > Garcialebias > Garcialebias charrua. The sequence continues at coordinate 13,961 of JBBPBX010037712.1, read as the reverse complement.
CAAAACTTCCCATTCAGGGGACTGGTTGTTGTTCACTCCAGCATGTGTTTTACTTTATTTATTTATTTTTATTTTATTTATTTATTTATTCATTTTACATTTTGTAAAGAAAAACATTTTTTACATTGTAACAATACAATGAAAGAAGACAAGAAAAACGTAAAATGAAAGGAGACAGGGAGAAGAAAAAAATCTTATTATACCTGCCCCTTTTTTCTATAATGATAACAACAACAAAAAAGCGAGATCAATAAAATAACTCAATCAAATATACAAATTTCCAAGGCACTCAACAGTGATACAAAATGTAAACTATTTACAGAATTTGAATACACATTTGCAATTTGGCGATTTGAGTATTTAGTATTTAATTAACATATTTGCTTTGATAATTTTTTTAAAGACTATAATGGATGTTGTAGATTTAATTACATTTTCTAAACTATTCCACAAGTCAACACCTTGTATTGAAACACACCGTCCTTTCAAACTAGTTCTGTATTTTGGCTTTGCAAAAATCTCCATTCCTTTCAGGTTGTAACAGCTCATTCTTTTTACAAAATGCACTTGAACATTTAAAGGCAATGAGTTTTTATGAGCTCTATACATTACCAACAAAATGTTATAATTTACCAAATCATAAAACTTAAGCAACCTAAGTTGTTTAAACAATATATTCGAAGGATGGCAGTAGGGTTTTCCCGCAATAGTTCGCACTGCTCTTTTTTGTAAAATAAATATAGGGTTCGTCAAGGTTTTGCACGCCTTTCCCCAAACCTCTATACAGTATATCAAGTGTGGAACAACTATGGCATTATAAAGCAAGTATAATGCTCTTTCATTCAATAAATCCCTAACTTTATACAAGACACCTGTGGATCTAGATATTTTAGTTTTAACCGAGTTAATATGCTGTTTCCAAGTGAGCTTGTCATCTATCACCACTCCCAAGAATTTCATTTCACTTACTCTGGTTATTTCAAAATCATCAATTTTTAGAGAGAAACCCGTAGTGTTTGTTTTTTTACTAAATAACATGTATTTAGTTTTATCTAAGTTTAATGATAGTTTGTTTAATTTGAATTTGGGGATTAAAACACTAAATCATTATAATAAAGGTGGTCGATCGGCTGTAGATCAATAAACTGTGGTGACTATTTTGACTCTGACATTATGGCTCAATCAGCAGACCAAATTTGATCCCATCCGTTAAATTTTCAGACAAAAAAAGACAAGTTTCCCACATTGTACTGGGAACCAGTGGAGTGAATCTCTGTCTTTGTCCTAACTTCTCATTTTTCAGTAGATTTTCTCTTATCTTCAAACAAATGCATGACATCCTTGCTTGTATGGGGCTATTGTCCTTTCAGACAAAAAGTGGGAGTAACTTGGCACAAATAACACATCTGTCCTTGAGATGAGATCTTCTTCTGATGTGCTTGTGGTGTTGATGGTACAGATGTTTGTCTCTGTGGGAGAAAACTAACAAATGGTACCGTCTGGTGACTCGCGCTCACTTGAACTCCTGCAGTGAAAATAAAGCTTCTGTCTGCGTTTGTTCCCCTCAGGCTGATGACCGCTATCGGAAGAACGTCCAGGGTTCTCCTCAGGCCGCTCAGACCAAACCCCAGCAGCCCCCAGTGCCACCGCGCTCCGAGTCCTCACACCCCAATGTGAACTCTGCATCGGAGGCGCCCGCCATGCACCGGCCTGTCGAACCACAGGTAACAACTCCTTAAAGAAACTGGTCCAATGACACGATTGAATCTTTTATTGTTATCTACCTGGATGATTGAACCTACAAACCATGCAACAACTTCTTCTTAGCTCTTCCTCATTCTTTAGCTCGAGTCTAAAAGTATAAAAGCAGCTTGCATGCAGTCACTGCAGTTTCTTTCTGTCAGGAAACCACCTGATGTCTTTACGGTGTTTTAAAGGTTTTACAGGAGATGCTGAAAATAATTATAGCTCTGCTCAGTTTAAAGCAGGTTCTGTGTAAATCTGTGAAGCTTTCTGTCCACAACACATTACTGTATATCTCAGTAGAAAAGTTATTTTTATTGCTGGGGTTAGCTGTCATGAATGTGACGAAACTACCGTATTTCCCGGTGTATAAGCCATTACTTTTTTTCACATGCTTTGAACCCCACGACATACACCGGCGCAGCTTATATATGTATAAAATTGTTTATTTGTTTATTTAAATAAATAAAAAATTAGTGTATACGGCTTATACAGGTGAGCTCTATAGACCGGCAATTATAGTGTTAATTTATAAAATTACAAACACTGTGATAAAGTACAGCAAGCTTTTGTTATGTAAAAAGAATAAAGACCTGAAGCTAATAAAAGCTTTCTGCTGTACAAGTAAATAAAGACAGTGGTCATTAATGTGAGGAAATCAAAGTTAAATGAACCAACAGCCTCATGTATGTTCTTGTGTTTTATTTAAGACATGAAGTTGTATATTTTAATAATTTATTTGTCTTTGGCTTTGCTTCTTGTTTTACTCATTTTCATAAAAAAGATCTGAAGTGGCTCTGCATAATTCTACAAAGTGCATTTTTTCATGCAAAATCATATGCTGTATCATACTGTTAATTATTTTATTTAGTAATGCTAATAAAAATATTTAGTATATCATATTCATCATATTAATATTGATAATACAGGTAGTCCTCGACTTACGAACGAGTTCCGTTCCTACGGCCGTTCGCATGTCGAAAATCGCCGTAAGTCGGAAAACACACAAGCCGCCACTTATACACGTACATGTACGGTACTGTACAGTTACCAAGCACTTCGCCTATCCTAACACAGTATCCTACATAATTATCAAAAAACACATACAGTGCATTTGGAGCCATAATGAAGGAAAAAAATAGTTTGCATGTCTGTTAGCATGTTAGCTCGTTGCACGTCCGAGCTTTGCAGCTTCCGCTGCTTCACGCGGTCCAAACTGTAACTGCATGTTAGCTCCATACATTTGGAGCCATAATGAAGGTAAGAAGAGTTCATAACTTACTGGGAGCTGGTGAAGCCGTTTCTCCGCGTTAACATGTTAGCTCGCGGCCGCAGCAGTCCTCTCCGCTGCCCGTCGGTTCCGTGTCCCTGGTGGAGCTGGCGTTAGCATGTTAGCTCCGGGTGACACCAACATCCAGGCCGCCAAGCCGTTCGTCCGCGTTTTAGCTTGTTAGCTCCGGGTGCCACCAACATCCAGGCCGCCAAGCCGTTCGTCCGCGTTTTAGCTTGTTAGCTCCGGGTGACACCAACATCCAGGCCGCCAAGCTGTTCGTCCGCGTTTTAGCTTGTTAGCTCCGGGTGACACCAACATCCAGGCTGCCAAGCCGTTTGTCCGCGTTTTAGCTTGTTAGTTCCGGGTGACACCAACATCCAGGCTGCCAAGCCGTTCGTCCGCGTTTTAGCTTGTTCGCTCCGGGTGACACCAACATACATGCCGCTTGTCCACCTGAGACGTCCACAGAGTTCACTGACCGTTTCCAGCTCATTTATCCGAGCGAAGCAATCTCTGATCGGACAGACGGTCTGTCCAAAGCCGGCTGTCGAAGGCGGAGGTAACCGAAGCTAAACAACAACTGCCGAAAACTGCCGAACACTGCCGAAAACTGCCGAGCACTGCCGAAAACTGCGTAATCTGCTTCAAAATAATAATACAGTACCGGTAGTAATAATAATATTAATTTATTTGTAAAGCCATTTAAAACAACCACAGATAAAATCAAGAACATTTAAACACATAAAATAAGATTTTTCAAAAAAAAAACAAATTATGTAATTTAATTTTTTTGTTAGTAAGATGCGTTCGTAACACCGAATCGCCCTAAGTCGAGGCCGACGTAAGTCGGGGACTACCTGTACTTAATATGCTATAGTCTAACAACTATAAACTGTTTCATCCCACTTTAGAGGGTCAAACAGGTTTTGTTGTTGTGTACAAATGAAATGTTTTGATCTAATATAAAATATGAATTGTCTGAAGAAGCAGCTCTGAGGTGAAACACTGCCACAGCCTGGAGGTAGATGGTGTGAGTTTGTTTTTCACTTGAAACTATTTCTACCTGATCTTTGAGACATCACCTCTTATCTGCATGACGTCTTGTTTCTTCATAAAACTTGTTTTTTCAGGTGGTTTCAAGAATATTTTCTCAGAGCTGTAAAAGATTTATTCCTCTGAAATGTTCATCTTCCCTTTTTCATTTATTTTATTTTTCACAGTTCTTGTCCTTCTGTGTTGCATCTTGTGTTAACCACAGTGCAGGCGCAGCTGAAACCATCAAATCAAACGGATGATGTTCACACTGAAACGTTTCTGTCATTAAGGAACAGAATGGGTTTCATGTACATCAGATGACTTTAAATCACTTTTATTTTGTGGCTTTAAGAACAAATGTTTCTAATATGCTGGTGAAGATTCTCAGTCATCCAGGACATGATAAATCAAAAAGGCGTTCAATACAAGATCAACTGATTACAAGATTACATTTATTACTACTGTTTACATTTACACTACTTTTATCTACACTACTGCAGATACATATACAGTACAGTATTCTCTGACTAGCCTTATCTAAGGATGCCAAATGTGCCTTATGTGCCTCACTGCATATGCCACTTTGCCTCTATACCAACATCAACTACCTCATACATATACTGTGTACATTAACTTATATGCTGCTGTGCCACTCTTTGCAAATGTCAATGCTAGAACCTTCAGTTTATTTTATAGATATACTTTTTATACTACTATGCAAAAACTCAGGACAGTATTACACTTTTATTATTTCATTTTATGCTTATGTTCAGAGTCAGAGTCAGAGAGTCTTTATTGTCATTTGCACCGCATGTGGTACATGTGATGAAAACGAGATTATGTACACGGGGTCCCAGTTACATCCAACAACAAATGCAAGAGAAAAACAGTAATAACATCTAGGATTATCTAAGAGAAACATCAGCTAGTAATACACTAAGCCCTAATGTAGAGAGAAAACATCATTATAAACAGCAGCACGAACACGAGTCTTTATGAGCAGATGGTCACAGATGAACACAGCAACAAGAAAACAGATCAGCATCAGCATGATGTGATATTTTGCAGTGTTTATTCTCATTATTTATTTATTCATGAGTCTGACAGCCTCAGGGTAGAAGCTGTTCCTCAGTCTAGTGGTTCTACATCTGATGCTTCTCAACCTCCGTCCTGAGGGGAGTGGGGCAAAGAGTGAGTGTGCTGGGTGAGTGTGGTCCTTCATGATGCAGGTGGCTCTCTTCCTGCATCTGGAGGTGTAAATGTCTGTGATGGTGGGGAGACTGACTCCAACAGACTTCTGTTCATTGGGTGTTTGGTGTTTTAGGGGTGTTTGGTGTTTCAGTGTTGGTGTAAATTTTCATACTTTTATACTATTATGAAAAAACTCAGGACAGTGTTACACTTTTACTATTTTATGCTTATGTTTATTAAATGTTTTAGTGTTTAGATGGTTACTGTTGCACCGAGGGACTGAGAGAAATGCAATTTCAATCCTGTGTATGTCCTGTACATATTGCAGTTCTGACAATAAAGTTGACTTTGACTTTGACTGGACTTTATTTGTAACAGAAGACGTTTCGCTTCTCATCCGAATTGATAAAGCTCCTCGGATGAGAAGCGAAACGTCTTCTGTTACAAATAAAGTCCAGTTGATCTTGTATTGAACGCCTTTTTGAAATGTTTCTAATCATCTGTTCCCATAATTACCTCTCAACTTATCAAACTGAGCAAAAAACAAATGTTTTTTATGATTTAGTTATTTATGTTTTTGGATATGTACTGGTCCGACATGAAGCATGTGAGAGGCTAATTAGCTGCAGACTGATGCGTGTTGAGCTTCCTCAGCTTCACCTCGTCAGTGTGTGCAGTATAAACAAACACGTACAGATTAAGAGGCGTCCACATTGGCAGCAGTGACACAGGCTTCAATAGTCACTTCCCAGAAAAGGATTGAACCAACTTT
>JBBPBX010037711.1:0-30779 GCA_038048925.1 Garcialebias charrua | reverse complement strand
CCTCACACATCTGTCATTTCTGGAGCATACTCACTTCTACAACCAACAATAAGTCTTTGTGTCTCTGCAGTGAGACATGTAGTGGTCAGAGTGGTTTAATGTTACGCTGAAGAGCAACACTGACTCTTCTAGGACTGCAGGCTGGTTGGTGCCTTACTACGGAAGGGTATTGCTGTCATCCATGAAATAATAATTTTTGAAATTATATTGTACAAACGTGATAAATATGTAGTAAAAACGTCATATTATGTAGTAAAAACATGATATTATGTAGTAAAAACTACATAATATCACGTTTTTACTACATAATATCACATTTTTACTACATAATATCACGTTTTTGCTATACATACTTATCACGTTTTTACTACATAATATCACGTTTTTACTACATAATATAATAATAATAATAATAATGTCCATTTTTGTCATCTGTGTATGTTTCCCATACATAGACAAAATTCGTCTCTGCATTTAACCCAACCACCACCAGGTGGTGCAGTGAGCAGCCATAGAAAGCGCCCGGGGAGCTGGAGAAATAGGTGTGCACTCATATCACGTTTTTACTACATGATATCATGTTTTTACAACATAATATCACGTTATTACTACATATGTATCACATTTTTACTACATAAGCTAAAAAAAATTTATTTCATGGATGACAGCAATACCCTTCCGTACCAGTAGAACTTCTGAGGCTTACAAGAACAAAACAGACTTCAGTTCCTCACAGGTAAACAAACAAACAAACAATAACTGCATAAAAGGAAACAACGGTTTGGATTAAAACAACAGTTTAAAGATTATTAGATAAAATAAAATGTTATTGATCCTGCAGGAAATTGTTGTGATGGCATCAAAGATCTAGTAGTCTGTTGTACAGACAGAGATCACAAACGGCAGGTTCTGGTCTTCAGTCTGGAGATGGTTCTTGGACCTACAACAATAAACAGAACCAGATCAGCAGGTTCTGGTCTTCATTCTGGAGATGGTTCTGGACACTTGGACCTACAACAATAAACAGAACCAGACCAGCAGGTTCTGGTCTTCCTTCTGGTGTGGGTTCCGGACACCTGGAACTGAAGCTCTGAACAGAACCAGAACCAGCAGGATTAGCTGCAGGAAACTGATGCAGATCTTTGTTCCTCCAACTGCGGATGATTACCGGGTCGATTCTGTATCGGGTCAGATCCAGATCACCTGCTCTCGGGTCTTATCTGCAGCTCCAGTCAGGAGCCAAAAATAAACTTCCTGAGATCAGAATCAAACCTTTGCGTGAAAATACACAGGAGCTGGTTCCACATTCAGGACTCCTGAAAACTGGGTCCAGTCTCTGTAGAACCAGCAGAACCTCAGAGGAGGAGTTGTTCTGAACTCAAGAAAGTTGGAACTGGCTCAGACATGTTCTGTCCTCAAACGATGGGCACGTGTTCAGAATTGATCACTTTTAGCAGAGAGAGAGAGACAGAGGGACGCATGCAGAGACAGAGAGACATTAGCAGAGACGGAAAAAAGAGACATCAGCAGAGACAAAAATAATAATATAATAATAATAAACTTTATTTGTATAGCACCTTCCTACAATGCCTTGCATTGACCAAGGTGCTTAACAGGATAAAAAGATGAATAAACTGGAACAATAAATCAATGAAAATAGAATAAGAAACAACAGCAATAAAAGAAGGCAATGGAAATAAAAAAAAAATGCTACATACTAAAATAACACAAGTAATAAAAGTTACACACTGAAAGCTTTTTTGAACAAGTGGAAATAAAAAGGCAATGGAAATAAAAAATGCTACATATTAAAATACCAAAAGTAATAAAAGTTACACACTGAAAGCTTTTTTGGGTCTTCAGGTGAGGGACCAGACAAAGTGCAGCCCAAAAACCCCTATGATGAGTACAATTAAAGGTGGAGTCTGCAGTTTCTGTAGAACATCAGCACTTAGAAAAAATTTCAACAAGCAAAGCATTCTGATCCCTCCCCCTCAGAGCCATATATGGCACTGCCCCCTTGTGGTCTGTTAAAATTCAAATTCAAGCTCTGTTTTTATTGGCTGATTCGAATTCAAGCTCGGTTTTTATTGGCTGGTTACAAACTTTGTTTTTATTGGCTGGAAAATGGCGGGTCACTTTTTCTTTTTAGAAATGCTTATTTACCACCTGGAGAAGCAAGGGGACAATATTTTTTTTTAGTTTTTTTCAGAGATTACCTCTCTAACATCAATCTAGTGACAGAGTGAAGAAATATGTTAAAAATATATTGTTAGAAAAGTTACATATAGCAGCTTTAATGGACTAAGTTTTCCCTCGCCCGGACGCGGGTCACCGGGGCCCCACTCTGGAGCCAGGCCCGGAGGTGGGGCACGCTGGCGAGCGCCTGGTGGCCGGGCTTTTACCCATGGAGCCCGGCCGGGCACAGCCCGAAGAGGAGACGTGGGTCCCCCTTCCCATGGGCTCACCACCTGTGGGAGGGGCCAAAGGGGTCGGGTGCAATGTGAGATGGGTGGTGGCCGAGGGCGGGGACCCTGGCGGTCTGATCCTCGGCTACAGAAGCTGGCCATTGGGACATGGAATGTCACCTCTCTGGTGGGGAAGGAGCCTGAGCTAGTGTGTGAGGTTGAGAGGTTCCGACTAGAAATAGTCGGACTCACCTCAACGCATGGCTCTGGCTCTGGAACCAGTTTCCTTGAGAGGGGTTGGACACTCTTCCACTCTGGAGTTGCCCCTGGTGAGAGGCGCCGAGCAGGAGTGGGCATACTGGTTGCCCCCCATCTTGGTGCCTGTACGTTGGGGTTCACCCCGGTGAACGAGAGGGTAGCCTCCCTTCGCCTACGTGTGGGGGGACGGGCTCTGACTGTTGTTTGTGCCTATGCACCAAACGGCAGCTCAGACTACCCACCCTTTTTGGAGTCCTTGGAGGGGGTATTGGAGAGTGCGCCTCCTGGGGACTCCCTTGTTCTACTGGGGGACTTCAACGCTCACGTGGGCAATGACAGTGAGACCTGGAGGGGTGTGGTTGGGAGGAACGGCCCCCCTGATCTGAACCAGAGTGGTGTTCTGTTATTGGACTTCTGTGCTCGTCATGGATTGTCCATAACGAACACCATGTTTAAGCATAAGGGTGTCCATATGTGCTCTTGGCACCAGGACACCCTAGGTCGCAGTTCGATGATCGACTTTGTTGTCGTCTCATCTGATCTGCGGCCGCATGTCTTGGACACTCGGGTGAGGAGAGGGGCGGAGCTGTCAACTGACCACTACCTGGTGGTGAGTTGGCTCCGATGGTGGGGGAGGATGCCGGTCAGACCTGGCAGACCCAAACGTATTGTGAGGGTCTGCTGGGAACGTCTGGCAGAGTCTCCCGTAAGACGGAGCTTTAACTCCCACCTCCGGGAGAGCTTTGAACACGTTCCAAGGGAGGCGGGGGACATGGAGTCCGAGTGGGCCGTGTTCCGCGCCTCTATTGTCGAGGCAGCTTATCGGAGCTGTGGCCGCAAGGTTGTTGGTGCCTGTCGTGGTGGCAACCCTCGAACCCGGTGGTGGACACCGGCAGTGAGGGATGCTGTCAGGCTGAAGAAGGAGTCCTATTGGGCCTTTTTGGCTTGTGGGACCCCGGAAGCAGCTGATAGGTACCGGCAGTCCAAGCGGCATGCGGCTCGGGTGGTTGCTGAGGCAAAAACTCGGGCGTGGGAGGAGTTCGGAGAGGCCATGGAGAATGACTTCCGTACGGCTTCGAGGCGATTCTGGTCCACCATCCGGCGTCTCAGGGGGGGAAAGAGGTACGAGACCAACACCATTTATGGTGGAGGTGGCGTGCTACTGACCTCAACTCGGGATGTTGTGAGTCGGTGGGCGGAATACTTCGAAGACCTCCTCAATCCTACTGGCACGTCTTCCACTGAGGAAGCAGAGCCTGGGGACTTTGGGTCGGGTTCTCCGATCTCTGGTGCTGAGGTCGCCGAGGTGGTTAAAAAGCTCCGCGGTGGCAAGGCTCCGGGGGTGGATGAGATTCGCCCGGAGTTCCTTAGGGCTCTGGATGTTGTAGGGTTGTGTTGGCTTACGCGACTCTGCAATATCGCGTGGACATCGGGGGCAGTTCCCTTGGATTGGCAGACTGGGGTGGTGGTTCCCCTATTCAAAAAGGGGGACCGTAGGGTGTGTTCCAACTATAGGGGGATCACACTCTTAAGCCTCCCTGGTAAGGTCTATTCAGGGGTTCTGGAGAGGAGGGTCCGTCGGATAGTCGAACCTCGGATTCAGGAGGAGCAGTGTGGTTTTCGTCCTGGTCGTGGAACACTGGACCAGCTCTACACCCTCAGCAGGTCCTGGAGGGTGCGTGGGAGTTTGCCCAACCAGTTTACATGTGCTTTGTGGACTTGGAGAAGGCATTCGACCGCGTCCCTCGGGGGGTTCTGTGGGGGGTACTCCGGGAGTATGGGGTACCAGGCCCTTTGATATGGGCTGTTAGGTCCCTGTACGACCGGTGTCAGAGCTTGGTCCGCATTGCCGGCAGTAAGTCAGGCTCGTTTCCGGTGAGAGTTGGACTCCGCCAAGGTTGCCCTTTGTCACCGATTCTGTTCATAACTTTTATGGACAGAATTTCTAGGCGCAGCCAAGGTGTTGAGAGGATCCGTTTTGGTGGCCTTAGAATCGCTTCTCTGTTTTTTGCAGATGATGTGGTCCTACTGGCTTCATCAGTTCGTGATTTACAACTTTCACTGGAGCGGTTTGCAGCCGAGTGTGATGCGGCCGGGATGAGGATCAGTTCCTCCAAATCCGAGGCCATGGTCTTGAGCCGGAAAAGGGTAGCATGCCCTCTCCGGGTCGGGGAGGAGGTCCTGCCCCAAGTGGAGGAGTTTAAGTATCTCGGGATCTTGTTCACGAATGAGGGAAAACTGGAGCGTGAGATCGATAGGCGGATAGGTGCAGCGTCCGCAGTGAAGCGGGCGCTGTACCGGTCTGTCGTGGTGAAGAGAGAGCTGAGTCAAAAGGCAAAGCTCTCAATTTACCGATCGATCTACGTTCCCACCCTCATCTATGGTCATGAGCTTTGGGTTATGACCGAAAGAACAAGATCTCGGATACAAGCGGCTGAAATGAGTTTTCTCCGCAGGGTGGCTGGACTCTCCCTTAGAGATAGGGTGAGAAGCTCAGTCATCCGGGAGGGACTCGGAGTAGAGCCGCTGCTTCTCCACATCGAGAGGAGCCAGTTGAGGTGGCTCGGGCATCTGGTTAGGATGCCTCCTGGACGCCTCCCTGGTGAGGTGTTCCGGGCATGTCCCACCGGGAGGAGACCCAGAGGAAGACCCAGGACGCGCTGGAGGGACTATGTTTCTCGGCTGGCCTGGGAACGCCTTGGGATTCCCCCGGAGGAGCTGCTCCAAGTGGCTGGGGAGAGGGAAGTCTGGGCCTCCCTACTTAGGCTGCTACCCCCGCGACCCGACCCCGGATAAGCGGAAGAAAATGGATGGATGGATGGATGGGTCTTCAGTCTGGTTTTGAACAGAGTCAGATCAGAGGTGGCACGCAGCTCAAGGGGGAGACTGTTCCAGGCTTTTGGGCCGGCAACAGAAAATGACCGGTCTCCCCATTGTTTGTACCTTGAGCGAGGCACCTCCAGCAGGTGTTGACTGGCAGATCGTAAAGCTCTGCCGGGCTGATGGGCTTTCAAAAGTTCTGAGATGTACAGAGGAGCAAGTCCATTCAGAGCTTTGAAAACAAACAGGAGCAGCTTGAACTGTATCCTGAACTGAACCGGGAGCCAGTGTAGAGAGGACAGGACAGGAGTGATGTGTTCATATTTTCGTGTGTTGGTCAAAAAGCGCGCGGCAGAGTTCTGTACAAGCTGTAAACGGGAGATGGAGGATTGATTAATACCAACATACAAAGCATTACAATAATCAAGTCTGGAGGTCACAAAGGCATGGATGGCCTTCTCCAGATCACCACGGCTGAGAAATGACTTGACTTTAGAGAGCAGACGGAGCTGGAAAAAGCTGGTCTTGACAACAGAACTGATCTGTTTATCAAACTTTAAGTTGGAGTCAAGCTGCACTCCAAGATTTCTGACCACCGGGTTGAAGTGGGGGAGGGGAAAACCAACACTGGGACTGGGAAGGATGTTGCTGGTCTCACCAGGTGCACCAAATAAAATGATGTCTGCAGAGACAGAGGGACATCACTAAAGACAGAGACAGAGGGACATCACAAAGACGGAGACAGAGAGACATCAGCCGAGACAGAAAAAAGAGACATCAGCAGAGACAGAAAAAAGAGACATCTGCAGAGACAGAAAAAAGAGACATCTGCAGAGACAGAGGGACATCACTAAAGACAGAGACAGAGGGACATCAGTAGAGACAGGAAAAAGAGACATCTGTAGAGACAGAGGGACATCACTAAAGACAGAGACAGAGAGACATCTGCAGAGACAGGAAAAAGAGACATCTGCAGAGACAGAGGGACATCACTAAAGACAGAGACAGAGAGACATCTGCAGAGACAGGAAAAAGAGACATCTGCAGAGACAGAGGGACATCACTAAAGACAGAGACAGAGAGACATAAACAGAGACAGAAAAAAGAGACATCTGCAGAGACAGAGGGACATCACTAAAGACAGAGACAGAGAAACATAAACAGAGACAGAAAAAAGAGACATCTGCAGAGACAGAGGGATGTCAGCAGAGACAGAAACAAAGAGACATCAGCAGAGACAGAGGGACATCACTAAAGACAGAGATAAAGGGACATCTGTAGAGACAGAGGGACATCACTAAAGACAGAGACAGAGTGACATCACTAAAGACAGAAACAAAGGGACGTCTGCAGAGACAGAAACGTCTGCAGAAACAGAGGGACATCACTAAAGACAGAGACAGAGGGACGTCTGCAGAGACTGAAAAAAGAGACATCTGCAGAGACAGAGGGACATCACTAAAGACAGAGACAGAGGGACATCACTAAATATAGAGACAGAGGGACATCAATAAATATAGAGACAGAGGGACATCACTAAATATAGAGACAGAGGGACATCACTAAATATAGAGACAGAGAGACATCACTAAATATAGAGACAGAGGGACATCACTAAATATAGAGACAGAGGGACATCACTAAATATAGAGACAGTGAGACATCACTAAATATAAAGACAGAGGGACATCACTAAAGACAGAGACAGAGGGATGTCAGCAGAGACAGAAACAAAGAGACATCAGCAGAGACAAAGGGACATCTGTAGAGACAGAGGGACATCACTAAAGACAGAGACAGAGGGACATCACTAAAGTCAGAGACAGAGGGACATCAGCAGAGACAGAAAAAAGAGACATCTGCAGAGACAGAGGGACATCAGCAGAGACAAAGGGACATCTGTAGAGACAGAGGGACATCACTAAAGACAGAGACAGAGGGACATCAGCAGAGACAAAGGGACATCTGTAGAGACAGAGGGACATCACTAAAGACAGAGACAGAGGGACGTCAGCAGAGACAGAAAAAAGAGACATCTGCAGAGACAGAGGGCCATCAGCAGAGACAAAGGGACATCTGTAGAGACAGAGGGACATCACTAAAGACAGAGACAGAGGGACATCAGCAGTGACAAAGGGACATCTGTAGAGACAGAGGGACATAACTAAAGACAGAGACAGAGGGACATCACTAAATATAGAGACAGAGGGACATCTGTAGAGACAGAGGGACATCACTAAAGACAGAGACAGAGGGACGTCAGCAGAGACAGAAAAAAGAGACATCTGCAGAGACAAAGGGACATCTGTAGAGACAGAGGGACATCACTAAAGACAGAGACAGAGGGACATCAGCAGAGACAAAGGGACATCAGCAGAGACAAAGGGACATCAGCAGAGACAAAGGGACATCTGTAGAGACAGAGGGACATAACTAAAGACAGAGACAGAGGGACATCACTAAATATAGAGACAGAGGGACATCTGTAGAGACAGAGGGACATCACTAAAGACAGAGACAGAGGGACGTCAGCAGAGACGCTGCAGCAGTTTGAATCTAGTTTTAGTTGGAATTCCCCTTTAAGCTCGTTTGTGTGTTTAGTTTCAGATCAATGGAGACTGAATGAAGGGAGGAGACGTCCAGGGACACAGCTCACATTTCAAAGAGACGAGACCTCAAAGGACAAAACAGCCGAGATGTCTGAGGACCAGGAAATACACTGAGATGTTAGGACACACCAGAGGACAGGGACATGGACACAACAGACCAAAAGTCTGAGTTTAAATATTTTTCTTCATCACTTCATTATTAGGAAACAGAGATATCTCATCACAGCAAACTTGACGAGAACAAGTTGTTCACCAAAGAGTCGGACAGGAGGACATTAATCAGAGAGACATCCAGGAGGACAAAGATCACTGTGAGGATCTGTCCACAGGACCACTAGCTGCTCAGAGCTGCTTCATGGAAGAGTGGACAGGAAGGACACATCAAAGGTGCTGTGGACAGATGAGACATCAAGGACAACACCTCTCATCCTGCTGAGAACACCATCCCTACAGTGAAGCACGGTGGTGGCAGCATCATGCTGTGGGGATGTTCCAGTAGACTGGTCAGTGTGGGAAAAGATGGACAGAGCAAAAATGCAGAGATACCATTGCAGAGATCTGAGTCTGGGACAGAGGTCCACCTGAAAAACCTAAACTCGTGGTGGACTCCACTGGTTTGAAATGAAACATAAATTTAAAAAGGACAGAGGAAACAGTAAGGGCAGGAGAAACAGTAAGTGACGGGAAACAGGAAGGGCAGGAGAAACAGGAAGTGACAAGGGAAACAGGAAGGGCAGGAGAAACAGTAAATGACAGAGGAAACAGGAAGGAGGATAGGAAACAGGAAGGGCAGGAGAAATGGGAAGTGACAGGGGAAACAGGAAGGGCAGGAGAAACAGTAAATGACTGGGGAAACAGGAAGGAGGACAGGAAACAGGAAGGGCAGGAGAAACAGTAAATTACTGAGGAAACAGGAAGGAGGACCGGAAACAGGAAGGGCAGGAGAAATAGTAAATGACAGAGGAAACAGGGCAGGAGAAACAGGAAGTGACAGGGGAAACAGGAAGGGCAGGAGAAATGGGAAGTGACAGGGGAAACAGGAAGGGCAGGAGAAATGGGAAGTGACAGGGGAAACAGGAAGGGCAGGAGAAACAGTAAATGACAGAGGAAACAGGAAGGAGGACAGGAAACAGGAAGGGCAGGAGAAATAGTAAGTGACAGAGGAAACAGGAAGGGCAGGAGAAACAGGAAGTTTCAGGGGAAACAGGAAGTGGCAGGAGAAATGGGAAGTGACAGGGGAAACAGGAAGGGCAGGAGAAACAGTAAATGACAGAGGAAACAGGGCAGGAGAAACAGGAAGTGACAGGGGAAACAGGAAGGGCAGGAGAAATGGGAAGTGACAGGGGAAACAGGAAGGAGGACAGGAAACAGGAAGGGCAGGAGAAACAGGAAGTGACAGAGGAAACAGGAAGGAGGACAGGAAACAGAAAGGGCAGGAGAAACAGTAAATGACAGAGGAAACAGGAAGGAGGACAGGAAACAGAAAGGGCAGGAGAAACAGGAAGTGGCAGGGGAAACAGGAAGGGCAGGAGAAACAGGAAGTGACAGGGGAAACAGGAAGTGACAGGGGAAACAGGAAGGGCAGGAGAAATGGGAAGTGACAGGGGAAACAGGAAGGGCAGGAGAAACAGTAAATGACAGAGGAAACAGGAAGGAGGACAGGAAACAGGAAGGGCAGGAGAAACAGGAAGTGACAGAGGAAACAGGAAGGAGGACAGGAAACAGAAAGGGCAGGAGAAACAGTAAATGACAGAGGAAACAGGAAGGAGGACAGGAAACAGAAAGGGCAGGAGAAACAGGAAGTGGCAGGGGAAACAGGAAGGGCAGGAGAAACAGGAAGTGACAGGGGAAACAGGAAGGGCAGGAGAACCAGGAAAGTGACAGGGGAAACTGGAAGGGCAGGAGAAACAGTAAATGACTGAGGAAACAGGAAGGAGGACAGGAAACAGGAAGGGCCGGATAAATAGTAAGCGACAGAGGAAATAGGAAGAGGCAGAGGAAAAAGGAAGGGACAGGATAAACTGGAAGTAGCAGAAGGAACAGAAAGTGGCGGAGGAAACAAAACCAGGATTTTATTGGACTGAGAAGCAAAGCAGCCGACGAACAGCAGGAAACGAGGCAGAGAGAAACTAACGACAGGTGAGCAGGTGTTGCAGGACAGGAAGGGATTAGGAAGGGGCGGCCGTGGCGTAGTGGTAATGGCAGTCGTCCCCCGATCGGAAGGTTGGCGGTTCGAATCCCGGTTCCCCACACCATGTGTCGTTGTGTCCTTGGGCAAGACACTTAACCCCGAGTTGCTCCCGGTAGGACTGGAAAGCACCTTGCATGGTAGTCTGCCGCTACCGGTGTATGAATGTGTGTAGCATTCAATGTGTGTAGCACTTTGAGATTTTCACTAATGAAAAGTGCGTTATAAATTGAATTCATTATTATTATTACAGTATTATTATTATTATTAGAGCACCAGGAACTACAAAACAAAGCAGGAAGTAAATAAAATAAAAAACATCTGAAACAGACCAAGCTGATTGATGCTGTGATTTATAATTGATCTACAACATTCAAACCCCTCTGAGACCCGCAGGACGGATTCTCACCCGTACAGGGTCTCCAGATGTGACCCCGGACCAAAGAGAGCAGAGTCCAGGTGAGCAGCAGGGAGCGACACGCCAACATCACGCCTCAGTTTTCTCCTCTCCTCAGCTTCATGGTTCTGATGAGGTCCAGATGGGAGGAAGATGGAGATAATCCTTCTAGAGCCGGTTCCTTTAGGTTCTAACAGAAATAAATCAGAATCAGTGTGAAAAACTAAATGTTTCACACAAACGTTGGATATAATTCTTGAAAACCTTTGAACAGCTCAGATCATCCAGGACCAGCGTGGGTTTGTCAGGTGGTCCAGGTGTTCTGGTTTCAAAACTGATCTGAGATGCAAAAAAATACCAAAATCCAGACAGAACCACAGAGAAGAAAGTTCCTGCAGGTTCTGTCATTTCATCTGTTCACTCAGAAGGGTGCATTCAAGTGACACAGGACATTATGACATTTATTGTTTAATAAATGTGAAAGTTTGGACTGATTAAACCTGATTAAACATTTAGATACTTTTGGATCGACTGACACCAAAAACTCAGTACTGATCCAAAACTGATCTATTACTGATCATTTTTAGTTCAAAGTGTTTAGAAATACATTCATACGAAAGGGTATTGCTGTCATCCATAAAATACATTTTTTTGATATTATGTAGTAAAAACGTGATAAATATGTAGTAAAAATGTGATATTATGTAGTAAAAACGTGATATTATGTAGTAAAAACGTGATACGTATGTAGTAAAAAACGTGATATTATGTAGTAAAAACGTGATACGTATATAGTAAAAACGTGATTTATGTAGTAAAAACGTGATATGTAGTAAAAACGTGATACGTATGTAGTAAAAACGTGATACATATGTAGTAAAAACGTGATATTATGTAGTAAAACGTGATATTATGTAGTAAAAACGTGATATTATGTAGTAAAAACGTGATATTATGTAGTAAAAACGTCATGATATTATCACGTTTTTACTACATAATATCACGTTTTTACTAATACGTATGTTTTTACTATATAATATCACGTTTTTACTACATAATATCACGTTTTTACTACATACGTATCACGTTTTTACTACATACGTATCACGTTTTTACTACATATTATCACGTTTTTACTACATAATATCACGTTATTACTACATACGTATCACGTTTTACTACATACGTATCATGTTTTTACTACATAATATCATGTTTTTACTACATACATATCACGTTTTTACTACATACGTATCACGTTTTTACTACTTAATATCATGTTTTACTACATATCACGTTTTTACTACATACATATCACATTTTTACTACATCACACTTTTACTACATAATATCACGTTTTTACTACATAATATCAAATTTTATGGATGACAGCAATACCCTTCCGTACATTCACGAAGATTCTCAAACAAGAAAACCATCAAACCTGATGAGTCCAGCTGGGTCCAGTTCTGGTTCTGGAGCAGTCTGAGGTGAATCCAGTTCTGGTTCAGGCTGTGGTTCTGAACCCAGCAGGAAGAGCTGCAGTCTCCAGTTTCAGACAAAGTCTGGATAAAATGTTCCAGGTGGATCTGAAGGTTTGGATCTCAGGAGAATGTCCTGGTGGACCGGTTCCGAACATCTGGATCAAAAACAGGTTCTGGTTTGTAAAAACCCAAAGACCCTGGACTGTTCTTGATCCTTGATCCACATAAATGGACCGGCCTGGTTTTAAAATTTAAATCTCTGTTTTGTGTTTCTCCTCTCCAGGTGTGTGCAGCTGATCTGATCTCAGGTGAGTCTGAGGAGCTCTGCTCGACCGCCCTACATTTAAATATAAAAGAGAAGGAGAGGTCCCCCAGGTGAGAGGGCGGAGCCTCTTTTTTTTTTTTTACCTGTTACTGTACTCACCTGAGGAAAACTTCATACACACTTGAGACAGGTAGATCAAACTACTTCAAAGACAAATGGTTCTTTTCATCATTCTGAATATTCTTGAAGCAACAGGTGAGCAGACAGGAAGAACTGTAATGAATGAAAACAAGAATTTCAAAATAAAATAGGAAGTGAGCAACACAAAAATACAGATTACTAAAAACATCTGAGAGCAGAACTTGAACTTCACAGTATGGTTCTAGCTTTATTGAATTTAAACAAGAAAACTAAGTTCTTTCCAGATTCTTTGTTCAGAACATCACCAAGTTTAATTTTAAAAATCAGTAAATAAAGAAAGACTGTATTTTTGTTTCAGTTTTTAAAAGCATCAGTTTAAAAAAAATGGTGCGTTCAAGTGACACAGGACATTGTGACATTTATTGTTGAATAACAGTCTCTAACAGAACCTCAGGTCCAGTCTGGTTCTGAACAGTTTGATCGTTACACAGCTGCTGTGCTTTACAAAGTACACATATGTACCTGTGTGTACTTGTGTGTACCTGTACATACATGTAGAGCAGAACAGACGTGTTCTCTGATGATCCGTCAGCAGCAGCTCAGATCTGAGGTCTTTAAAGCTCCCAGTAATCCCAGTTTCAACATGAAGCAGGATCCAGTCCAGCAGGCAGAGACACACCTGAACCTAGAGACCTCCAGAGACCCAACACCTAAACCCAGATAGCTCCAGAATCCCAAGACCTGAAGCTAGAGACCTCCAGAATCCAAAAACCAGAACCCAGAGACTGCCAGATTTACAAAAGTAGAACAAGTAGACCTCGAGAGTCCCAACGTCTGAAACCAGATACCTCCAGTGTCCAAAGACCTGAACTCACAGAGACCTCCATAGTTCCAAGACCTGAACCCAGAGAACACCTGAGACCCAACACTTGAACTTAAAAAGACCTCCAGAGTTCCAAAACCTGAACCCAGAAACCCCCAGTCTCAACACCTGAACTCTGAGACCTCCATAGTCCCAAGACTGGAACTTAGAGACCTCCAGAATCCCAAGGCCTGAACTCGGAGACCTCCATAGTCCCAAGACTAGAGACCTCCAGAATCCCAAGGCCTGAACTCATGAGACCTCCAGAGTCCCAATTCCAGAATTTAGAACTTGTCTCATGATCTGAACCTAGAAACTTCTAGTGTCCCAAGACTTGAACTCAGAGACCTCCAAAGTTTTAACTGGAACTTAAGAGACCTCCAGCATCCTAAAACTTGAACCCAGTGACCTAAAACCAGAGACCTTCAGAATCCCAAGACCTGAACTCAGACCTGCAGAGTCCCAATTCCAGAATTTACAACTCGTCTCATGATCTGAACCTACACTTGTAGAAACTTCTAGTGTCCCAAGACCTGAACTCAGAGACCTCCAAAGTTTCAAGACCTAAAACCCAGAGTCCTTCAGTCACATGAACTGAATGCTCCTCATCCAAATGTAAATTCAGCTTTAATCCAAATCACTTCAAACATTTTTTCTAACAGTGAAGATTTGGTCAAATATCAACAAAAAAAAAAAGTTTACGTCAAACTTCTGTCTGTTTGAAATGTTCATGAAACTGATGATTCCTGATGCAAAAGTTTCAGAACGATCCAAAACTTCCAAGACGCTTTGAAGGTTCTCACAGTTTGAGTGACGCTAAAACTCAAAAACATTTAGACTCTCTGACCGGTCCAGTTTGTTGTTTCCAGGTTGACTCAGACAGGAGCTGCAGGAGAACCACTGGCAGATCAGAGAAATAAACATCTCCACTGAAATCCTGGATTATGGAGCTGAGGGCCAGATGAGATGCAGGTCATTTTCTCTCAGGAAGCTTTCTGAAGAACCAGGGCAAGAACCTGCTGCAGTAGAAATCAAACACTCACGTTGTTGTTCCTGTCCTTCCATTAAAGTGACAAATCAAAAGTTTAAAGTTTCTTTAGTGATTCATGTTCACGTGGATTTAAAAGCAGTTTGACGTACGAAACAAAATAAACCAGTTGCAGGGGCGGCCGACCAATAGGGGGCGCTAGGGCGCCGCCCCACTGGAACTTCTGGACCATTTTACATTGAAGACTTAAAAATAAAAACTGAAATAATAAAATAAAAATATTTCGAAATATATGCATATATGTTTTTAGTTGTGTAGGATACATATTTTATGAGTAATGATGAGTTATATTGTTTGTTTCAAAAAATGTTTTCTGATTGGTGACGTATTTCCTGTTTTGGGGGAGCATGGATCTCATCCATAGACTCTCATTATAAATGGCGCATGCGCAGTTATTCCACGACGTTAAAAAACAATGGGAAGATGCTGGGCGCAGTTTTCACCGCCCTGAACACGTCCAACGTGAGCTCTACCTACCGATCGCGTGTTTCCGGCCGTTTATTTATTTTTAAATTATTTATTTTTATGTCTTGAAAATGAGCCGTGTGGTCAGTGACTCAAGCAGGCTTGCTCAGTTAAGTTTTAAATCATTGAAAGCCCTTTATCTAATGTCTATTTGCATTTCTGACTGATATGCCTCTCAACTTTTAGATGGCTGTTTGTGAAAAAAGCCTTCAGCTGACTGTTTATTCTAAAAGTGGCAACTGGTGAGTTTGGTTTTGGAGCTAGCATGCTAATGCTAGCCTTTATCTAATGTTTATATTATTATATTACCATTCCTGACTGATATCCTCTCCACTTTTAGGTGCTCTGTTTGTGATAAAAGGAGCCAAGATGGTGTAGTGGCAGGGCTTCCGACTTGGGACCCGAAGGACGTGGGTTCGCGCCCCGGCCACTACACACCTTGGGGTGTCTATGAGTGCACACCTAGTTCTCCAGCTCCCCGGGCGCTTTCTATGGCTGCTCACTGCACCACCTGGTGGTGGTTGGGTTAAATGCAGAGACGAATTTCGGCAAAAAAGGACATTATTATTATTGTAAAAGCCTTCAGCTGACTGTTTATTCTAAAAGTAGCAACTGGTGAGTTTGTTTTTTTGTCTTTGTTTGTTTGTGGAGTTAGGTTGCCAGCGCAGGTTATTGTACAGTATTGGACTCTGATGGCTACATTTACTTTAATTTGCTTATAAAAAATGATCATAATTTATATATAATTTATTTATTTATATATATTTTTGTATGTTCTTTGTTGTTTTAGTGAGTCAAATTGGTTATTCTCATCCTGAGCATTTAATTGTTCTGTTGACCTTGTATTAATCTGCATTTGATTAAAAAAACCTACCGTATGTGAACTTGGGAATTTTATTTTTATTTTGGAGAAATAGACACCCCCCCCGGTGGACATTTCAGGAACTGCCACTGATCGGTTGTTTCAATAAAGAATCTGAGGAACAAGAAGATCATTCTTCTGTTTTTATTAAAGCCAGAGAAAGCTCTGGGGGTCTAACCCAAACATCCAGACCCACAGGAGGACAGAGAGCTAGTGTGAAGACACGACGAGCGGCTGAGACGGAGACACAGAGACAAACATAAATCAAACAATGCAGAAAACAAACAAAGCACCGCACACGACAAACAGAAGGACCGCAGGGCTGGGGTTTGACACGGGAAACAGGAAGTGATGTCATGACAGGGGTGGGGTTTGACACGGGAAACAGGAAGTGATGTCATGACAGTTTGTGTCTGAAACTGTCCTGAAGACGTCAATGTGAAGATCTGATCCGTTTCCAGTCTTTGATCCATCAGTTCATTGATCTGTCCATCTACAGCTGTGTGCGTGTGTGTGTCAGTGGTATCCATGGTAACAAGCACAGTCCGTACCCCAGCAGTGAACACACACACGCTGAGCGGCGTGATGACGTCATCACTACAGGCCTAAAGACTTGCGAACAATCTTCTGAGCCAGACTGTAGAACTGCTCCCGGTCCTCACGCCACATCTTCGACGCGTCCACGTTGGCTCCGCTCTCATCGTTGGGTTCTGAGGAGGATGGGGAGGAGTTACAACCTCAACGTGTCTCCCACCTGCGGAACAGGTGTGTAGAGTACCTGCCAACATGCTGACCACAGACAGCAGGATCTTCTCGACACTCTGGACCGGACTCCACCTCTCTGCACTGCTCTCATAACCCATCGGGTCGTCTCCAGGAGCGTGGAGGATGGAGATACACACCCGACCATCTGGATAGACTGAGGAGGAGAAGGGGGGAGAGTGGAGGAAGTGTGGGAGAGGAAAAGAAGGGGAGAGAGGAGATCTCAGTTGACATATAGTTACAGGTAAAAATCTAGTCTTGTTCGAAAAGTCCGGTTTGGTTCTGGTGTCCTCGTGTCTCTGAGGACACCCAGGTGTCCTCTCTGGGACGTCAGCATCACAGTCACCTTTAAGGGAGTGCTCACCTGTACAGAACCAGAGCCTGCTCAAAGCTGATTGGCTGATAGAAACAGAGGTTCTGGTACCAAAACCAGGACCTGGTCTTCACCTACAGCAGAGGTGCTCATAACGTCGATATCTACTGGTCGATCGCAAAGGCATTACTAGTAGATCGCAGCATGACATTAAAAAATTGTCAACCTATCAAACATCCCGTCACTTGATTGACATACGGGGCAACCAATCAGATGACAACTGAATCTTGAGCTTTAGGTGACGTCACAGCTCATGCTAAAAACAACGGCGCTAAACGCGGCAAAATTTACAAGCTAATCAGCGAATTACCTCAGATTTTAGGCCCTTGCTAAAACATGAGTGAGAAAGCTGGACCAAGCAAGAAGGCAAAAACGTATCACTTTCATACGGAATGGGAGGTGGACTTTCTTTTCACGATGTCATTGTCGAAGTGTTTTTGCCTCATCTGCAGTCTATTTGGCTCCACTTATTTATGTGAGTCAGCCTTTTCCTACATGCAAATCATTAAGTCCAAATACTGTTCCACCATGACCAGGGGTCTGCAACATTTAGGATCAAAAGAGCCATTTCTGCCCCTTTGTTCACTAGATTAAATGTGTCCAGAGCTGCAAAACTCACTGCAGTTGTCATTATCAACTGGTGGCCCATGGCCCACTTTAAGTTTGTTAGAGGGAGGTTTTCTGGCCAGTAGGCGTTAAGTTATAAAACTAAAAACATCTAATGATTGTTAACATTTATTGATATTTTTCCATTTTGAGACAAAAGAAAAGACTGGATTCCATCCATCCATCCATTATCTTTACTTGCTTTTTACTTTCTGGGTTGTGGGGGATCACTGGTGCTCATATCCAGGTTGCAAGTCTATCACAGAAGGCTGGATTCTTGTAAAAGAAAAATATATATTTATTTTGTAAAAACAAACAATGAACAGTTCAGGCTTATGTTTTGCTTTTTTTAATTGTGGAGAAATTGAGTACAGTATCCTACTTTAAAGAAGAAAAAAAAAGCATAAAGTTAAAGGAGTATACCGTAATTTACTCTGTGTATTTGTACTAGTGTCCACATATTTGCAAAGGAAATGACATAAAAACAGCTAAAACTAGTCATTTTTTGTTGTGGGTACAACATCCTATAAAATTCAGTTTTATGTTAGTTTTGGTCAAAGCTTGAAAGAGCCGCTGCAGAGGGACCAAAGAGCCACATGTGGCTCCAGAGCCGCAGGTTGCAGACCCCTGACCATGACTGATGAACATTTGGAAATGTTGGCTGTCAGCAGCTACTGTCCGGAATATGCATCCCTGGCTGATTCAATTCAGTGCAAGTCCATCCATCCATCCATCCATCCATCCATCCATTTTTGTCCGCTTTCGTCGCGGGGGTAGCAGCCTAAGTAGGGAGGCCCAGACTTCCCTCTCCCCAGCCACTTGGAGCAGCTCCTCTGGGGGAATCCCAAGGCGTTCCCAGGCCAGCCGAGAAACATAGTCCCTCCAGCGTGTCCTGGGTCTTCCTCTGGGTCTCCTCCCGGTGGGACATGCCCGGAACACCTCCCCAGGGAGGCGTCCAGGAGGCATCCTAACCAGATGCCCGAGCCACCTCAACTGGCTCCTCTCGATGTGGAGAAGCAGCGGCTCTACTCCGAGTCCCTCCCGGATGACTGAGCTTCTCACCCTATCTCTAAGGGAGAGTCCAGACACCCTGCGGAGAAAACTCATTTCAGCCGCTTGTATCCGAGATCTCGTTCTTTCGGTCACAACCCAAAGCTCATGACCATAGATGAGGGTGGGAACGTAGATCGATCGGTAAATTGAGAGCTTTGCCTTTTGACTCAGCTCTCTCTTCACCACGACAGACCGGTACAGCGCCCGCTTCACTGCGGACGCTGCACCTATCCGCCTATCGATCTCACGCTCCAGTTTTCCCTCATTCGTGAACAAGATCCCGAGATACTTAAACTCCTCCACTTGGGGCAGGACCTCCTCCCCGACCCGGAGAGGGCATGCTACCCTTTTCCGGCTCAAGACCATGGCCTCGGATTTGGAGGAACTGATCCTCATCCCGGCCGCATCACACTCGGCTGCAAACCGCTCCAGTGAAAGTTGTAAATCACGAACTGATGAAGCCAGTAGGACCACATCATCTGCAAAAAACAGAGAAGCGATTCTAAGGCCACCAAAACGGATCCTCTCAACACCTTGGCTGCGCCTAGAAATTCTGTCCATAAAAGTTATGAACAGAATCGGTGACAAAGGGCAACCTTGGCGGAGTCCAACTCTCACTGGAAACGAGCCTGACTTACTGCCGGCAATGCGGACCAAGCTCTGACACCGGTCGTACAGGGACCTAACAGCCCATATCAATGGGCCTGGTACCCCATACTCCCGGAGTACCCCCCACAGAACCCCCGAGGGACGCGGTCGAATGCCTTCTCCAAGTCCACAAAGCACATGTAAACTGGTTGGGCAAACTCCCACGCACCCTCCAGGACCCTGTTGAGGGTGTAGAGCTGGTCCAGTGTTCCACGACCAGGACGAAAACCACACTGCTCCTCCTGAATCCGAGGTTCGACTATCCGACGGACCCTCCTCTCCAGAACCCCTGAATAGACCTTACCAGGGAGGCTTAAGAGTGTGATCCCCCTATACAGGTAGTCCCCGACTTACGAGCGCTCTTACATACGAGGTCCCGGACTTACGAGCTGGCGAAAGAGAAGTAAATTTGTAAAAAATACAGCACTTTTTTGTGTTTTTAGATGAAAGTGTGTTAGCTAACCGTTTGGAAACACGTTTCCGACCATGTTTATGAACTAATATGAACGTTTTTGATGAAAAACGAGTGTTCGTAGTAGCGCTAGCATAAATGTTCCAACTTACGAGCGAAAATCCGGACTTACGAGAACACGTGCTTCGTGTTCCAACTTACGAATTTTCGTGTTGCGAGCAACTCGCAGGAACGGAACTCGCTAGTAAGTCGGGGACTACCTGTAGTTGGAACACACCCTACGGTCCCCCTTTTTGAATAGGGGAACCACCACCCCAGTCTGCCAATCCAAGGGAACTGCCCCCGATGTCCACGCAATATTGCAGAGTCGCGTAAGCCAACACAACCCCACAACATCCAGAGCCCTAAGGAACTCAGGGCGAATCTCATCCACCCCCGGAGCCCTGCCACCGCGGAGCTTTTTAACCACCTCGGTGACCTCAGCTCCAGAGATTGGAGAGCCCGACCCAAAGTCCCCAGGCTCCGCTTATTCAGTGGAAGACGTGCCAGTAGGATTGAGGAGGTCTTCGAAGTACTCTGCCCACCGACTCAGTGCAAGTCATCAAAGTAAACTCAGGTACGGTAATTACAAAAAATGTTAATAATTATTTATTATACATGTTGTGCAATATTGGCTTATTCAGTTATGCAAGGTACATCAACATACATTGTACATAAAAACAATCCTTAATACATTTGAAGATAGTTATATGCTTTGCATTTTTGTAGTGGGTAGATCATTTTGACTTGGGTGTTTTATAAGTAGCTCGCATGCTGAAAAAGTGTGAGCACACCTGACCTACAGGTACGGACACCTGAGGCACCCGTGGCTCTGACTGGGACTCTTCTGCTCTGTGCTGAGACACAGGAGATGGTCTTTGTGTGTTTTTCTGCACTGCAGGTTGTTGGTTCTGGATGAGACAGCAGGAGGTTCTGCTCAGACCCATGCTGGCCTGTGAGGATGATGAAGGTGCTGAACATGATGACGGGTCAGAGCTGAACTCTGTCCTCTAATCAGTACTGAGCATGCTCTGCCATGACATTGTGGTTCTGCCCACTAATCACAGAGCAGTTCTGACGGGTCCAATGACAACGGCAGGTTCTGACTCAGACGCTCACCTAACAGGCAGCGAGATACACATTGTCTGTCAGAACAGAACCTGTGCAGGTGAGGGGGCGTGCCCTGCGTGTATAGGTGAGAGGGCGGAGCATATGTGTGTGTGTGTGTGTGTGTGTGGGGGGGGGGTAGGGCTTTAACAGACTACTCGAGTAATTACTTGGACCTCTATTGAGTTTTTTTAATTTCAAGTCGAGTATTCGTAGTGACGTCATCACGTTGCAGTTACAGAACAGAAAATGAATCAACTTCCTGTTTGGAGCGCGTTGAGAACCGGTGTTAAACCATATTCTGTGACCACCGTATATTGTGACCGTAGGGGCAGTGTTGCATGAACTGTTGCAGGTCACAGAATGTGGTGTAACACCGGGTCCAATTGACCGAACCAGAACCAGCTTCCTCTCTGACCTTGTTTCACAAATAAAAGGCAAAAAAATATGAATCTCTAAACCTATTAAAAAAAACTATTAACATATTAATCTCTAAAACTAAACCTAATGCGCAGCACCACAGGCGGTGGTGCGGGGTGGTCAACCGCCTCACTGTTTTTATGTTTCGTTTTTGACGTGCCGCACATTTTTTGAATTTTGCAGCTTAATAATAATAACTAACAGTTTTGTGTTTCCTGTGACTTATTTGCTGTAAGATAAATGATAGGAGCCTAATATATGCTCCCAATGTTTTGTCTTTTTTTTTGTAAATAATAAAAAATAAAAAATAAATTGGCGGTTTTAATTAGTTAATTTTTTTTGCATCTTGAGATCCTATGACATCATCAACTACTCGAGCTCTACTCGAGTATTATTATGTTAATGTCGAGTTTAAAATGTATGTACTCGTTCAACCCCTAGGGGGGTACGGGTGCGGAGCCTCGGTGTGTAATGGACTCACTGTTGGGGTGAAACATGTCGCAGGTGAACCTCATCTTGGGAGGACTGAGGGGGTAGTCAGACGGGAAGCTGAGGATGGCGGGAAACACACCTCCTTCAAAACACGTGTCCTCTGGACCCCTGGAACAAACAAACAAACAAACAGGTCAAAACTGTCATGAGCACATGTACACACCTGGGGCAGCCATGACAGACTGACGTGAGACAGAACAGTTTGGTGGTTTATATAATATAGTTTATATAGTGGACTCAAAATCTGCTGAGCCACTGGTTGCCATGGAGATCCCTGTCTTTTGAAGGGGGAGGGGCAACTTTCTAGGACATGAAAGAAAGGCAGACTGAAAAACAAGCTGCAAACAAGTGGTATTTGTTAAAACTAGAAGGTGTTGTTGGACGGTGAGCTGCAGGTTCTGAAGGTCTCAGTTCAACGTGAGAGGAGAGAGCGTGTCCAGGTGATGTCACAGGTAATGACAGGTGTGGTCCAGATGAAGTCACCCTGCAAACTAAACAGGTACGAGACAGTCTGACTGTACAGGAGCTGCACGTTAATTGAAGGGCAGCAGAAAACCGCTGTTGCTCTTTCAATGACAAACTGAGGGACGTCTGATGACGGTACCTTCAATGACACTTCAGCTCAACGCAGTTTATTTCTACAGCTCCAAGTCACGACAGAAGTTATCTCAGAGCACCATACAAAAACATTCACAAACATTATAAAATTCAATTAGTAGAAGTTATCTGTCTAAGGAAGCAGCAGACTGTGTCGAATCTTAAAAACTCCCCTTCAAGAGGAAGAAACCTCCAGCAGAACCAGGCTCCATCTGTCAAACAAAATTGGTCAAATTTCTAGAAAGAAGAGCGTCTCCACCCAAATTGAGACGGATGCCGTCTCTCCGCATCAAAACCATATTTTGCCTCAAAAGCACTCCAGTTATCGACATCGTTTTCATAACACCACCTGGACAGCCGGCGGATGAACAACAACAGACTAAACATGTCGTCGCCGGTCAGGTTGGAGAGGGGACCAGAGAAAACTACAGAGTCTGACATGGTGGATACTAGGGGTGCGAATCTCTGTGTCTGGAGAATCGATTCGATTCTGATTTTTGGTGTCAGGATTCAATTCAAAATCGATTTTTCGATTCAGAAACGATTTTCGATTCAGAAACGATTTTTCTATTGAAATGGTCACAAATTTAGTTTCAGTTTTGTAACTGACAAACTGAAAAGAATAAACAACAATGTAAACAAATGGAACATTTATTTAAAACAAGGTTCCTTATTGTATCAAATTTTTTGCATCGTTTGATATTTATACCAAAAATAGGAACAAATAATACAGGAATGCATTAAATTCTGTAACTTAAATAACCAGTACAGTATTAGGTTAGCTTTTTGCTCTGTTACTTATAGACTTAAGTGGATCTGCAGTGGAAGTGGTCTCCATCTACAATACTTGGGTGTACACATGAATGATAACCTCAGCTGGAGTAACAACACTGTTACTGTTGCACTGTTACTGGTTACTGTTGCACCGAGGGACTGAGAGAAACGCAATTTCAATCCTGTGTATGTCCTGTACATATTGCAGTTCTGACAATAAAGTTAACTTTGAACACCACCAGCTTGATCAAGAAAGGTCATCAGAGACTCTACTTCCTCAGACGGCTGAGACGAGCTGGTCTGAGCAGCCCAGTCCTCACCTCCTTCTACAGGTGTGCAGTGGAGAGCATCCTGTGCTCCAGCATCAACGTGTGGCATGGAGGCTGCACAGCTGCAGAAAGAAAAGCTCTGCAGAGAGTGGTGAAGGCTGCACAGAAGATGTTGGAGTCAGTCTCCCCACCATCACAGACATTTACACCTCCAGATGCAGGAAGAGAGCCACCTGCATCATGAAAGACCCACTCACCCAGCACACACACTCTTTGCCCCACTCCCCTCAGGACGGAGGTTGAGGAGCATCAAATGTAGAACCACTAGACTGAGGAACAGCTTCTACCCTGAGGCTGTTAGACTCATGAATAAATAAATAATAAGAATAAACACTGCAAAATATCACATCATGCTGATGCTGATCTGTTTTCTTGTTGCTGTGTTCATTTGTGACCATCTGCTCATACAGACTCATGTTCGTGCTGCTGTTTGTAATGATGTTTTTCTATTACATTAGTGCTTAGTGTATTTCTAGTTGATGTTTTTCTTAGTTATATCCTAGATGTTATTACTGTTTTTCTCTTACATTTTGTTGTTGGATGTAACTGGGACCCTGTGTACATAATCTCGTTTCATCACATGTACCACATGTGGTGCAAATGACAATAAAGACTCTCTGACTCTGATTGTGGATACACACCAAAGCAACGTTAAGTTTAGTGACAACCGACTGGCGTAACCAGGTGTCAGTATTGCCAACGTGAATAACAATCTTACTGTACTTAGCCTTAGCCTGAGTCAGCAGTTTCAGGTAGGATTCAGTGTCGCCCACTCCGCCCCCAGAATGCATTTGACTGTGGTCACTGGAGTAACCAATGCAGACATGTTCCTGTTTTTGATTTTCTACATCTGCCTTATAATCTGTCTGTTTTGCTACTTTGATATCTTTGTTTTAACTTGTAAAAAAAAATCTGTATTTCTCTTTTATGTTTGTCTATTGTTGATTGTCCAAGGAAAATCTACTGTTACTGTTGTCATCATTCTCTAGTTTGTAGACAGGTCTCTCTTGTAAATGAGTCCTCGAGGCTCAATGAGATTAACCTGCCTAAATAAAGGTTGAATGAATGAATGAATGAGTCCACAGTGCTACGTTTCAGACTATAGAGCTGCCAATGACCAGGGTCTGCTTCTCAGTGGGTGCGTCACAGAGCAAGGACAACTGATTGGAAACATGAACGGGTCGGTGGTGAACTTTGGACCATCACCCAGGCGGCCTGGGGTCCTGGCTGCTCAGGGTCTGCCGGAGGACCGCTAACGGGACACCTTGTTCACCTCAACTCCTCATGAGGTTGATGAACAATGACAAGAGCAAAGAACCGATCTGCTAAGTCATGGTTGTAGGGACATGGACTCTGCTGAGTTATAGTTTTAAATCCTGTCAACGCTCTGGTTTCCATGGAAACCTATGGCTGAATCAGTCTGTACTCACATGATGAGCGCCTCCCATTCAAAGAAGTTCTCCTCGTTAGCCGGACCTGCAGAACAAACAGAACTCTCATCAGGACCGGGTTCTGTTCTAAAGAAAAGTGTCCAGAATCTGTCCAAACCAGCATGGACACCAGACCCACACGTCTGTGTAAAGTCTTCATCCAGCCCTCATTTCCTGTTTATTTTGGAGGAAGCAGATTAAACACCTGACCGAAGGGGGCGGAGT
The DNA here is from genome assembly GCA_038048925.1 of Garcialebias charrua. Lineage (NCBI taxonomy): Eukaryota > Metazoa > Chordata > Actinopteri > Cyprinodontiformes > Rivulidae > Garcialebias > Garcialebias charrua. The sequence goes on along the minus strand of JBBPBX010037711.1, from coordinate 5,705 downwards.
CTCACCTGCGACGATGCCTTCAGGTGGGTTCAGGGTCAGTTCTGAAACACAGACAGGAACAAACTCGTTCTGAAGGTTCTGACCCAAACACGTCAAGGACATCTGATGGCTTCAGACTTAATAGAAGCTTAAACTTTTATTTTTATAAAGTCTCAAATTAAACATTTCAAAATAAAACAGAAGGTCCAAACAGCTGCTAAACTTTAATGATTTCAACAGAACCTTGACTCCAGTCAGAGACTGTCCGAACCGAACTCCTGATTATGTTCACATTGTCCAGTACCTCTGAGCTCCCTGTCCGGTGTTTGTGTGTTTTACAAACACAGAACCTGTGGAGAAGGTTCTGGATCATAACGCTAACGATCCGAACTTACTGATAAGATGTATTTTCCTGTCGACACATACACGACTAGCTGCAGTCAAATAAGGCCGAATTATTCAAAGAGTTGTTTTTTTTAAAGCGTTTTAATGATTTATGCCGTAATTTAAAACAGGACCCGGAGAAATCCTTAAACTACCGGATTCTGTAACGGAGTTTGGTGCAGCAGAACTTTAGCAACCAGGTTAGCTTAGCTGGTAATACTAACACAGTTCCCGGCTCGGTTCGAACAGTTACTCACGTTTATATTCGGCCATCAGCCTCTTCAGCGCGGTGCCGGCCATCGCGTTTAACAAAAAGGAAGAAAATAAAACAATAAAACAAAAATAAACAACAGCTCCAAGCCAGACAAGACAGCAACTTCTGTCCTGCTGGGCATGCGCAGAGGGAGGGACGGTCGTTCAGAGAGCAGCGCCCCCTGCTGACTCCTCGCGGAACTACAAGATCCAAGGCTGTCCTGCTGGGCATGCGCAGAAGCGCGTTCGAGGTTTAGTAAACAGCTGACCCTTGACCTCTTTGTTTGTTTTGAATGAATAAAAACTTAAATAACTTAAGCTGAAATATTATTAACATTTACTAACTTGGTTAATTACATTAATATTTTTTTTTCTTCTTCTTTCAGCTTCTCCCTTTGTTAGGGGTCACCACAGCGAACTAGTCACACGAAGACTTAGCAATTGTTTTTACGCCGGATGCCCTTCCTGACACAACCACAGACCACTGAGCTACCACAACCTCTGTGTGGAGCAGAGTGCTGCTATCTAGGGTTCCCGGGGGAGCAGATGGTGTGGGTCACTTCATCATGCAAGTTTGCGGACGACACAAAAGTGGTGGGTCTCATCAACAACGATGAGACGGACTACAGGAACGAGGTGAGCCGCCTGGCCTTGTGGTGCGGACACAACAATCTCACTCTCAACGTGGAGAAGACAAAGGAGATTGTTGTGGACTTCAGGAAGAGGGATGCCCAACATGCCCCTCTGACCATCAACAGCACCGCAGTGGAGAGAGTAGACAGCACCAAGTTCCTGGGAGTGCACGTCTCAAAGGACCTGTCCTGGAGCAGGAACACTGCAGCACTGGCAAAGAAGGCTCACCAGCGTCTCTACTTTCTCCGCAAGCTGAAAAGGGCTGGAGCTTCAACCCCCATCATGAGCACCTTCTACAGAGGTGCCATAGAAAGTGTCCTGACCAGCTGCATCACTGTGTGGTTTGGTGCATGTACTGCATCCTGCCGCAAGAGCCTCCAGCGCATTGTGAGAGCAGCTGAGAAGATAGTCGGCACCTCCTTCCCCTCACTGCAGGACTTACACAGCAAACGCCTCACTCGGAAAGCCCACTGCATGGCAGGTGATCCCACACACCCACTACACAGCTGCTTCAGACTGCTGCCATCAGGAAGGAGACTGAGGAGTCTCCAGGCTCGAACCAGCAGACTGAGAGACAGCTCTGTTCATCAGGCAGTCAGGATGCTAAACACTCTGCCTGCTCTGCCCCCCCTCCCATTTGAACTGCCTTAACACTAAAACTTTCTCACACATTACCACACAACACAAAGATTTTAACACTGGACTCTGTGTCATCAAACGGGTTATTCACTAAACTCTCGGTCATGTGCTCATACAGTTTGCACTACTTCTCATACTTGCACTAATGTTTGTATTACATCACTGCCTATAATCATAATACTGTTTACATTCTCTGTTTACATTTATTAATACTGTTTACTTTTATTACTACTGCTTACATGTAATTACTACTGTTTACATTTACACTACTCTAATATCTACACCACTGCTGATACATATACAGTGTGCTCTGAACGGTCTTATTTAGGGATGCCCAATGTGCCTTACTGCATATGCCACTTTTTGCCTCTATAACAACATCAACTACTACCTCATACATATACTGTGTACATTAACTCATACGCTGCTTTGCCACTTTGCAAATGTCAATGCTAGAAACCTTTAGTTTATTTTAGTTATACTTTTTATACTCTTTTTTTTTTATACTAGTATGCAAAAACTCAGGACAGTATTATGTTCATTAAATGTTTAATGTTTTAGTTTTAGAGTTGGTGTAAATTTTCATACTCTTATACCACTATGCAAAAAACTCAGGACAGTGTTAGTTTTACTATTTTATGCTTATGTCAATTATTATATGTTTCAGTGTTTCAATGTTTAGATGTTTACTGTTGCACCGAGGGACTGAGAGAAACGCAATTTCGGTCCTGTGTATGTCCTGTACAGTACATATTGCAGATCTGACAATAAAGTTGACTTTGACTTTGGACTTAAGGGCCTTGCTCAAGGGCCGAGAGTGGGGCAGATGAGGGTGGAAACAGGTGTGGGTGCTTCACTTATCCCACCCACATTTTTGATGTCGTCGGTACCCGGGCTTGAACCGGCGATCTTCCGATCACAAGCTCACCTTCTTAACATCTGCGCCACCTGTCAACTGAAGTTATTGAAGTTCCATGATTTGGTAGATTATAATATTTCATCAGTTATGTATAGGGCTCAGAATAATGCATTACCTTTAAATATCCAAATGCATTTTGTTAAAAGACAAAGTTGTTATAATCTTAAGGGGACAGAGATGTTTGTAAAACCACAATTCAGAACTAGTTTGAAGGGACGTTCTACCTCAATCCAGGGAATTAGATTATGGAATGGCTTGGAGAATGTAGTTAAAAATGCCAAGTCAATGTTTACATTTAAGAAAATGATCAAAAGGAATTTGTTGAAAAAATATATATGAATTAGCATAATGTGTATTGTATCAATTATTAGTTATGTATTAGTATTAGAAAATTAGAAAGAGTTAGTCATTTTGTACTGCTGGTGAAAGATTATTATTGTTTAATCTGATTGTTTGAAAAAAGGGGCAGATATAATAAGATTTATTCTTCTTTCTGCTACCTTTCATTTTTTTACATTGTGTACGTATCATTAATGGGATTGTCTTGTATTGTGTTTCTTTTGTAAAAAAAATGAACAAATTTAATAAACATAAACAAACATAAACATAAAAATAAGAGGAGAAAGTTCAAGGAGGAAGTTTAAGGATGAAAGGAGTTAGAGTGGTGTGTTTTAACCAGGAAACGCCACAACCTCCGGTCCGGTGTCGGCCAGACTCCGTACCACGATGAACAATGACTTTTACCTTTGTGAAGATTTCTTGTCTCAACTCCGGTAAACTAGTCCAGCCTTACGTGCATATCCTGCTACGGTTTTACAGGCGACCAGTGTCCATCTTGCAGTGGTTCCATGAGATCCGCGTCAACCTCACGGAGTGATGGCGCAGGTCCCGGTTTGGCTTTTCAGAATAAAAGTGTTCATGGATGAGAACACATTGGCCCTCATGCACGAAAATGTTCGTATTATTATCCTAAATTTCCCCTACTTTTGTTCGTACGAAGCGTTCGTACGAACATGCCACGTCAGATCCAACAAAGTCTTCTATCCACAGGAAAAGCGTGTAAACGGGCTGCTTAAAGTTGATGGATCCCACCTGTTCTACTCACCTGCGCGTGCTCGCGGGAAGGTAATTTACATAATTTCCACCCCTCAAAACACCATATAAGGCCACGCTTCCTGCCTTCTGACAGCAGGAAGTGTCCATTCATTCAAACTCAAGAAGTAAAAGGAGGAACTTCACGCGTTCGGAGATCTGCTCTCAGTCGCGCTGTGGGCGGCCACGCGCGGGGGGGGGCGCGTGGCGTGGCGCGTGGCGTGGCGCACGGTGGTCGACATGAGTGGCGCGGGGGGGGGGGTTGAAGCCGCTTCTTTTAATTTAACAAATTTGTGTCGTTGCATTTAATTCTTTTTAAACTCAGAATACTTTCTGAGTAACAAAATATGAAGTTATTAGTGAAGGAAGTCCGTCTGGATAACAGCGGACCGACTCCTCGTAAATTTACGACAGGTCCGGACCACTCGTAAATTTTGTTCGTATCTGAAAAAAATCCTAGGATACGAAAACATTGTTGAATGCCACAAATGATCCTAAATCACTCGTACGCACAGTTTAAGAACAAATCTGTGCGTACGAACGGTTCGTGCATGAGGGCCATTGTATTCTGAGCTTAGAAGCTTAAAATCGGTTCCACAGCGAGTTTGCTGTTAAACCTTGCTGAAGACGTGGGCCCTTGACTCATGGCCGGACGTCCACAGTTTCAAACAGAGCAAGTTCATAGTTGACTCACTCCAGACTCCATTTTGCTCTCTTGCTCCATTTTGCTCTGTATTGCTCTGATTTCACTCTGATTTCACTCTCATTTCACTCTGACGAGCCTACAGGAAGTGTTCCTTAAGAAGGGAGTATGACCAGCAGTTATGTTCAGCTCGCTCGTTGGTTTGTTTCACCAAATGAGAGAGGGGGAACGCATGAAGATCACTCAGGATAGGAGAGAAAAATAGTACGTCAGAAGACGCAGGTGTGAACAAAACAGGGAATCTGTTTTGAGAACAGATGGATTTGTTTTCAGAGAAAGGAGACAGAATGACAAGTTTAGTCTACGACTTTTCCCTCTGTCCTTAAACATTGCAAACAAATACGAACGGATTGTTCATCAACTTTAGCATAGTTCTAAGCACCATCGTACTGCAGAATAAACCAGCATATTAAGAGTGACAACTCATGTTAATAACAGATTATCATAAAATGACAAAAGTTATTACTGTTGATCAATTCTGAATTATCAACTTTAGCATAGTTCTAAGCACCATCGTACTGCAGAATAAACCAGCATATTAAGAGTGACAACTCACGTTAATAACAGATTATCATAAAATGACAAAAGTTATTACTGTTGATCAATTCTGAATTACCACAAATTAAAAGAAAGTCTTTTCTGATTGATTTGTGTCTCTTAATTCAAAATAAATGTAATAAAATAGTGTCCACTTGTCTCCTTGAGAGCTTCAAGGAAAGTGTAACACTTAAAGTTTCAGAGAGATGTGAAAAGGTGTAAACCCAAAAAGTCAGAGATCAGGTGTTCCACTACACTTGTTAATAAAAAGTTCTAAAAAAACAAACAAACAAAAAACAGGGAGCGCTGGCCCTGCAGCCACACATCAGACCGGCCCACCGGGAAATCTCCACACCCTCCCTATTAGAAACGCCGGGCCTGATTTTAATTATCTCGTGATAAATTCCTTCATTTCTCACAATTTCAGTCATGGCGTCAACAGCCGAGGAGGAAGAGATCGCTTGCCTCTTGGCAAAAAAAAGAAAAACAAACAAAAAGGTCATTAAACCAGACCAGGAATGAAGCAGGGGAATTTAATACATTGGTGTTGCATACAAAACAGTCCAT